>OLKM01000169.1:25789-128289 GCA_900291075.1 Melanogrammus aeglefinus
TTTCATAAACATCCGGGGCTTACCCCAGAGGGAAAATGAAAATGCTGGGCGCCAAATTCATTTGTATTCATGAAAAAAAACATGAATGAGATAGATATAGCAGTGGTAGAAATATTGGTTGGACGTTGTCTTAAAATATATAGTTTATCTCGGGGATTTTCACGGAGGGTAGAGCCTTGAAGTGATTTAAATTATGCTCAGGGTCAGCTTGCAGACGTCTCGCGGTCGCTCACAAACAATAATTGTGGGTATCCGCCTCACTTCACTGGCCGGCCGGCCGAACAGGGAATTAAGGCTGAATCCCATTTCTTTGCTCAAAGGAAAATCTCAGCCCTAGCCCTCACTGTTGCGCGTTCACGCGCCGTGGAGCCATGTCCCAATACCAGTTTAAAGGTAGCTTAAGGGGTAAGGGGGAGGGCTAACATCCCCTCAAAATTGAGATTTTCGATGGGCACCCTCAAAGCCCTTCAGTTGTGACTAGCTCCCACAATACCTTGCGAGAAAACTGAAAATCAAGAAATATCCTAGACAAGATGGAGGGCAAAAAGCATGCGACAGGATTGAAAAAACACAAATTTAAGTGTTTTTCTCTAATAAACTATTAATTATTTTATTAATTATACTCTGCAGCCGGCCCGGACTCTCGGAAGATCTGGATATATACGACATGAGCCCGGGCAGTTCCCCGACCCTGGGCGCCGACCGGTCCGGGCCGGCTGCAGACCCGATAGAGCGCTCTGCAGCCGCCATGGACCGGGCGGCCCGCGTCGGGAGCTGCCGGCTCATGTCGTATGATATCCAGATTTCCATGTTCTAAGTGACTCCAGTGAAAAATATACTAATATATTTATATTTATTAGTAATGTTATATAAGTAATGTTATATTTATCGAAATGTAGTTTCAATGCATTATAGACATTCGTTATAACCAGATTAGTCTACATAACACGCGGGTTGAATTGTCAATGCACTAATCGCTAGTTAGCGAATTAGCTTGCGATCTCCGCAACATGGATAGTTCCATGTCAACACTTGCCCTATTTTCATGTCCCATTTCGCCCATATCATTGCATGTTTATGGGGTAATGTGTTAGGGCTGTAGAACGGACTCTCGGAAGATCTGGATATCATACAACATGAGCCCGGCAGCTCCCCGACCCTGGGCCGCCCGACCCCGGTCCACGGCCGGGCTGTGGACCGGGCGGCCCGTGGTCGGGGAGCTGCCGGGCTCATGTCGTATGATATCCAGATCTTCCCAGGTTTGATGACGTCACAGGGTAGGGTTGTCCCATTTGGTAGGGGATCGGTTAGGGGTAGCAATGAGCATGAGCAATGAGGGTAAGGGTAGGGTTAGGGTTGAGATGTAGGGTTGAGACAGTGAGCAAAGAAATGGGATTGGGCCTAAATCTCCCCTCGTCCCTACGGCCACTCCGCCTCTGCTTACAAATCAGTTCAGTGATGGACAATGTTGAAAGATGTTGCACCTATTTTTCACACACATGAGTGCCACCTGTTGGACCAAGACAATGCGTGCAGGACAAAATACGTTTAATGTTATGTCCATTATTGCTGGAAATGGCTGATATTGATTGGTTGCTGTCATCTTTTTCGATGCACATGGATGCATTTAAAAAATCACCATTTTGTTATTTGTATCAAAAAACATGACTATTATTAGGTAGATACCAATACCCCCCGTAGGTGGCGCTATTTAGAAAAAATATGAACTAGCCTTATTTCTCCTTACTAGGTTGACCTGAACTCAAAATTCTTTCATCATATTAATCTCTGAAATCAGATGCATCTTTTTCACCCTGGTCTTCTGCTCTAAAAATGTTTACTTTTCCCACAATTTCATAGAAAAGCCAACGTCCACAGTCTCAACCATTTGCCTATATGAACATTTTGTTTTTGTATAACTACCATACTGCTATCATTAGGTGGATACCAGTAACAGTGCATTTTTTTTTTAGATCTGTGCTATTTTAAGAAAGTCCATAATTCTCTTGTGAAATGTGTGCTTGGAGTTTTCTTGATGTTGTGTGCTTATCAATCGACATTTTTTGTGAATGAGGCTTCATGCAGTTCACGAATGTCAGTGGCTCTACAGGATAATGCAGTTTACTGGAGTTCTTTAGTTTAGGAGTTCGAATCCTGATTAGAGCATTATGAACAAGCTGAACATGACATCTGTCATTGCCACTCATTAAAGAAACACAACATTGAACAGCACCTGAAATTCATCAGGCAATCAACATTACGGCTCATTAGTTTCCAAGAATCGGACTGCCAAGACACAATATGGCATTAAGGGAAACTTCTTCGTTAACCATTTTTCCTTCATAATTAACATAGTCATATTTTATTTCTTCCGTTAGTGTTCTTGGCTACAAATGTTTAGCTTCCCCAATATTTCAAAGATTTTTCAGGTTTGAAGAAAGCCCTTAATTAACTTGAGAAATGTGTGCTTTGAGTTTTCTGGATGTTCTGCAGTTCAGGTTTAGTAGTGGAATATCTTTCCTTAAAGGGATACTTCACCGGTGGAGATTTGAAGGTTAATGAAGTAAATAATCAAATGTATTATAAATGTGCAAAAAATTGAAATTGGTTCTTCCTAGCCTGAGAAAAGGCAGAAAATTAAGAAATCCTCCAACTACCACAGTGCATTGCGCTCGCTGCACCGCCTGCCTTTTTCTGTTTGGAGGGGGAAGGACCCATTGTCCTAGCGCGAGTGTTGGCGCGAGCAAACTTTGTGTAAACATATCCCTGTTATACTTGACTAAGTTTAGACTTCTGCCTTGTGTTTTTCAAACGCATCATTTGTATATTACTGTACAGCATAAAAACATTTGCTAATTACAGTAGCTCAGCATATCAAGTATTTGTACTCAACCTTTTCTCCCCAGTGGAAATAAGTGTTTGTCTTATAAAGTAGGCCTACTTTAGTATAACAGCACTTGGGTTTGTAAACAAATTACAACAACCAACATGAACCAACATGAAAAAATATGAACAATTTAGAGAAATAAAACGTGTAGTGTGCGTTTGCTAGAGTCAAAATAGTCACAGCTCATCTTGAGCATCTACTGTCTCCTGGTAGCCACGGTACTGCCCATCTTGTGCTGGGTTATTAGCTCTGATGGCCTGGACAACACAGGAAGCCGATACTGTCTAAGAAATAAAGAGAACAACATTAGCAAAGCAAGATAAATTATGCCTTGAGTAGCCTATACAGCATTACACAGACTTCAAACTAATGTAACGTAGCCTATGATCTGCCAATAAGATCAGGTACTTTCGGATAGCTACATTGTCACGTTCACCGGGACTCAAAAAAATTGTAGCTAACGTGTTAGTAAAAAAACAAACACTTACTCTCTGCTCAGACGTCCGTTTCTCCCGGCGGGCTTTGGCTGGCGTTTCCAGTACACTTCTCGGGTCCGAAAATATGTATCCAATACCCAACTGTTCAGATGAGGCGTAAAGCCTGGGGTGCGAAACTCGGGTGATCGACAACCCACACAGCCGTGTCATCCTCGATTCCGTGATTTCGTCCAGAAGTAATTGGCACTGCTGGAATTCTCGGCAGCAGACAGACTCTTGTTCTGTGTGCAGTGGCGCATAGTGAGATCTGCAGGCACCACCAATCCGCCCCAGCTCGAGCCATTGCAGGCTCCTCGTCTGTGGCAGGCATCTGCCTTGGCTGCAGCGGCGGCAGCTTCAGCCGCCTCCTGTTCCTCCATCGCCCTCAGCATCTCGTCTCTATATTGTTGCTCATAAAGGTAGCCACGAACATCCATTATACCACAACTCCTTCTAAATCCCAATCCTCCATATTGTGTCTGTCTGCGTATTGAGTGGGCCTACCTTTGGCCACGATTTCTGCAGGTGAATTCTAACGCATTGTCAATGTTCTGTGATAGGTCTGTTAGCGCATTAGGTCCCACCCCCTATGGGCGGGTTTGAAAGGGTGGGACTAGTGTTTTTTCAATGACATCACAATCCTCTCTGTATTTCCTTCTGGCAATGACACAAAATGACGATTTTTCCATCATTGCCAGAAGGAAGTGTAAGAGGTAAATACAGATTTCTCCCGTCTCAGGGGAAAATGAGATAGCGTTGTTAGACCATTCAAAGGTATGACTGGGTTTCTAACAATGCAAAGCTTAATGCAAATGGGTGGAGTGTTCCTTTAAATATGACAATTATATTGTTATATTTATGTATCTTCCATTAGTGTGTTCTTGACTTTCTCGATTTTGCTCGGACCCCATTAATCACAGCTTGCGGTTATATTTAGATTTGGGTTTCATCTGTAATTGGCATGTCAATTAGGTTGGCCAAATATGACCGAATAGAGAGTAAGTTATGGATGGTTATGGATGGATCAGCCTATAATTTCAGTTACAGAGATAGGATTCCCATCTCTGTTATTACACTGTGGCAAGAGATAACACATTTTCCAAAAGGCCATGATGATAACTGGGTTAACCAAGTACATTTACTACACACCTATAAGGCTGATGTCTGTCTGGGCCTACGAGGAGTCGATTGATACTCCTGCTGTTAATATAAAAGGTTCTGTAGGCTGTGACAGCAAACACTTAAAATAAAACAGATCACAGCGACACCTTTAGCATGAATGATTGGAACCCTGAAGTCTTACTATTGATTGTCCAATAGTCATTTTGTTTTTTGTTTTAACCTTATTTAGGTATTTTATAGATCTTTCCAACTTTGTTTTTTATCAACTAATATAATTTTCCTTTAAGAGGAAAATCGTAGGTTTTAGGACTATAAAGGTTTTAGGACTATAAAGATGTGATAAGTGATATTATCCAAAAGTTGTTGATTAGCACTGTATTGTAAGAGCACTGTATTGATTCATCACATATAGGATATCTTGAGAGTATTTCAGAGCTGTTCCCTGGGCACCGTAAGAGTTCACAAATCATATAACTCCCCCTCCCCCCTCCTAGTTGACACAACGGATTTGGTCTGTTTTCCGAAAGGGGTTTCAACCTTCCATAATTGATTGCAGTGCTGAAAAGCTGAGGAATGACCTCTCTGAAACATAATAACAAATGACGATTGTTTTTCTTTTTTTGTTTTATTTACAGGATAGAAAATCTTATTTTGATAGCATTTCTCTCTACAATAATGACCTTGTTCATTCCTTTTTGATCAGTCTCGTCTTCTCCTCCCAATGATTCGCAAATGACTCTCTTGACATTTTTTTTGGGGTACTACTTACCACACTCCTGGTTCTACCAGACCTGGTAAAAAGTAGGCCTACCGGTCTACTGCAATTGTGACAATGAGCATCTTAACATGATATATGAGATAATCATTCAGCATAAATATACTCTTATATTTCATTGCAAGCAATTTTGTCCATTATTGCCCCCCTCGGTAACTTTGCAACACATCCATTTAAAATGTGATTGTTTTCATTACTGGCCCTGACAATGCTATTTTAGTAGGTTGTGCTTTTCCCCAACGTAGTTGTCCTTTGATTCATGAGTGGAGAGTTGACACAAATCATTGCAGCGCAAGCAGTTGATTTTGTTTTAAGCTATAAGAGGCTGGACTATGTTTATGTAATAACTGAAGTATAACACTTCAAGCATGAACAAGAAATAAATCATCATTAGTTTTTCAAATGTACTGCTCTTCGGATCAAATATTTTCTAATTGATCCAGTGTAGCCATGCTATTTATACACTGTGTGCATCTGTTTTTAGGCATGTGTGTTACTAAAAAGATTAAAAACTATTTTGACCATAGCGTTAAAGTTACATAGTATTCTTATCCTTATACCCATATAATCGGCCAACATTCTTGCATATGACAATTTTTGCAAGATGTAAAACTACTAAAGAGTAGGTTAGAGTAGTCAAATTAACTTGCTGACCTACTAAACCTGTCACCCTACCAACCTACCAACCAAATCCTGGTCAGCCAACAGGCGATCGTGTTTTAGTCATTAAAGTCTAATTGACCATAATTCCACATATTATTGCCCTCGGACCAAGCTGCGTGCTGTGCTCCATCCATCTCTGAGGCTACCTGGTTTCCACTGGCCAAAGCGTGACTCTGTCCACCGATAGTGGCATCACAGTCTGGGCAGAGTCTGCTCTCCATTGCCCCTCCGCACTCCGTTATGATATAGACATGGCCGTTGGGACATTTGTACCAGTGACCTTGTGGCAACTTCAGAGCTGAGACGACCATCTCCTTCTCCTTATCACTAATGCCAAGGCCCGTGTAGGGGATTTTTTCTTCTATATCCTTTAGGGCCAGCTTCACTTTGACTGCGTCTTGTTCTGTGAACGAGTCAATCTTATCCAGAACCCTCCTGATAGCATCTACCTCAGCCTGGATTTTTGTCATTTGTTCCCTTGCTTCTGCCATTGTGCACCGTGCGTTGAGTTCAGCCAAAAGGGTGAGTCTCTGCAGTTCCTTTTGCAGATCTGAGACTTGTTGTTCAGTGAATTTCTGATTTGGGTGAAGAAGCCATTGGAGGAACACATCGACTTTGTCTGTGAAACTGAGGCGGAGGTTTACAGTCATCTCATTTCTTTGGATCTTGAAAAGCATGGCGGCTCTCTCCATGAAGAGCATTGTATGTTCCAGGCCCCGCAAGTCATTAGCGGTGAGATCTGACTCTGACAATTGGTTTAGAACATGATATTGACATTTGTATGGCAAATATGTATGAAGTTGTCTGAGGGTTTCCCATTTCACTCTGAGGGTGTTGCTTTCAATTTCAATATCTATCTTGTGTCCATTTATCTTCTCCTTGACTTTCTCTATCTCAGCCAGGCTGCGGTTGATGTGAGTGCCGTAGCGAAGGTTCCTGCGGATCGGAGCGCGACATCTGGGGCACTCTTTCAGTTTGATGACCATCTGCTCATTTTCTTCTGACTGCTGGTCCATCTCCATGTATGTGTCCATAGCTTTGGACTCAACAATGTGACCGCAGTCCTCCAGTTGAATGAAGTAGGCCTCGGGATCATCCTCAGAGCCGAAGAATATTTCTGTGACGTCGCCGTGATCACAGACGCGACATTTGTTTGGACATTTGTCTCCGCAGAGGCCTATGCAGGTGTGGCCGCAGCCCAGCATTTTGGAACAGGGCTTCGTGCATGGCGGGCGGTCACAAGGTTCATGGCAAAGCTTGCTGCAGCTTTGGTGCCGACATTGCCAGGCGCAAGGCTCTGCGCAAGGGGCACAGGGTTGTCCACAACGTTTCTTGCATTTGCTGTGGATGCAGACGTTCTCGCAGGGCAGCTTGCATGGAGGGCACTCACCGGTGCAAGGTTCCCTGCACTTATGGGAACAAATGAGCAGACGTTCACACTGGTAGTGAGCATGGAAGGTGATAGCGCCCCTGGTTGCATTCGTAGCAAGTACCAGTACAGCTGTGGCCGCATTTCAGCTGTAGGTCACATGGGGTCCTACAGTTGGGCTTATAGTCCTTTGTCTTGTAGAAGCAGTTATCACTCTGGGTGTGTCCACACTCAAGAATGAAGGGGACCATTACCCTGCATTTGAAGTCAGCAGGGTCCATGTAGCAAGGGATCATTTGCTTGTGCCCACAACCCGGTAAGGTCTTCTCAATCTTCACCGGACACGCGGGGCATGGATGGTGACAATCCAATGGGCACTTGTGTCCACGATCACACAGTTTTCTCTCACATGGTTTCTCACACTTGTACTTCTTGTGCTGGGGGTCATAAGGGTGGCATACTCGAGCACAAACATGGCCGCAGTCCAAGCGAAACTCACAAGGCATCAAACACCCCCCTTCGGGGGCTTGTTTGAAGTCCTCAGAGCAGGCGGCCTGAATCTGTTTTACTTGGTGGTTCTGACAGCACAGATGAGCGCTTTGCCCATCTGATCGTTCTCTTTCAAGGTGTCGAAGATATTGCTCCACAGTTTGACTTTGCTCAGTATTGCACTGTTTCCGATGCAGTAGAGGCCTTTCTTGGCACGTGATAATGCCACGCAGACCCGGTTGGGAATGCTCAAGAAGCCCACACTGCCCATGGTGTTGCTGCGGACCAGAGACAGCAAGACAATGTCGTTCTCTTCCCCTTGGTACTTGTCAACCACATGCACTTTGACCCCTGCAAACTCGGAAGAGCGCATCATATTGCGCAGGCAGAAGAGCTGTCCACTGTACGTGGTGAGAATAGTAATCTGATTTGGCCTGTAGTCCTGCATCAGAAGATAGCGACACAGAGCAACTACAAACATGGCTTCATGTTTATTCTCGTGACTTTTCCCATCTCTGAAGTTTTCCTCTAGGTGGCTGTGCTCCAGGAAGAACAGATTGGTTTGGATGCCCTGTGATAAAGCAGACAATCGATTATATACATTATGGCTATGAAGGGATCATCTATTTGGACATATACAAGTATTAAAATACATTTAATAGGAGGATAGAGAGATGTTAGGAGACTATTTTAAATGTAGAAGGGACAAAGAAAACTAGTTGATAGTAAAATAATATCAGATCAATAGATCAAATGCGCTATCAAACACAAACACCCACTGGAAAGGCCATCTCCCCTCATATGGTCATACGTTCTGAATCCCTCTAAATAGATGTAAAAGCCTCAGGCCAGTAGGTGTGTACTGCTGGAGAAGAGAGCAGCAGATGTCTGCCCCCCTGAGGCAGAGGCAGTGGATTCAACAATCACCTTGACGTTGTCGTAGTCCATGACTGACGGGTGGTTCTCCAGCTCGGGGTAGATGTGAGGAGTCAGGAGGCGGGCGATGTCAGGCCTCATGCGATGCTTGACCCAATGACCCCACACACACACACACACACACCACACACACACACACACACACACACACACACACACACACACACACACACACACACACACACACACACACACACACACACACACACACACACACACACACACACACACAAGCATTAGGAGAACATTAAAACAGCCCGTCATCGTTTGATCTTTTGCTTACAAACCGACAAGGGACAACAGTGAAGTGTTGAACCCAAATTCAGAAAATATAATACAACATTTGGTTTTGCTTTCATTGTTTCAACATGTTTCATTTATTTTGAATATGTTTTGTATGTAGAAAGACCCAAACATATTAACACACATCAATATATATATTTAGGTTTACAACTTATGTCTACAACATTTCATACTCTGTGACTGAGAAGATAGAATATTTCCAGCCCTATAAATAAAGGCAAAAGGCTGCCATCGTACCAACCTGATAGTTGAGCCTGACGAAAGGGAAACCAGATTTCACCAGCCTCTCAAACATGGAAACTTCCAGACTGAAATTCTTGGCCAGATCGTACACTGTAGCACTAGGCCGCAGCTACCAGGAGAGAAAATATCATATGTATATGTATATATGTATGTGTTTTAGTTCAAAGCATGTCCCCTTTAAGGGCCTTGGTCATTGAACAGCAGCCTACTCGAGTAAAATACTACAACATTTGTTTAAGTAATATTGTGTCAAGTTGCTTTACTTATAACATATGTGATGGACACTTCTAATCAAGCGGGAATTATTGACTCTGCAATATTTCACTTGTTGTTGTTTGACCCTGCACCCCTAATCTAACCCCCTCAGGAATGGAGCTTGCATTAGAGTACTGAGTATAATTCAGAGTATGTCACAATCAATTTGCACATCCTGTATGAGACAAATAAAAAACTTTGAATCTTGAATCATCAGATTTAATTATCCTAATGTGTCCATATTTTAGTGACAATAGGAATATTCCAAGAGAATGGGTTTTATTCGTTATTCCCATTTCCTTTCAAGGGGCCTCTATTTTACCAGCGGGTGTGCTGATGTTGATTCGCCAGTACAAGTTGTTTCAAAGTCGACAGTGTGGTAACATCACACGTGGTATTGCCCGTCCAGGTGTATGAAAGTAGGATTTATAATATTAAGGTATCTAGATCTTCATTATCGTTAATTTTGGTATATCCTTTAGCAACATTTAACATTTTCTTGAACATGTGTCTTTCAAGCCAATAAAGAAATTGAATTGAAGTTGATATAAAGATAGAAGGATCGTATCGACTGGCTTGTATTGGCTAATCACCAGAGAACCTTTAACTAAAGTGCTGAAGTGACATGGTGCAGCTTTAAGACCCAACATGTTGTTGTTATTGTAGTAGTACCTGCTGGTGGTCTCCGATGAGGATGAGGTGCTGACACTCTGGGTTCAGAGAGGTGATGGTGTGGGCCTCCAACACCTCAGCAGCCTCCTCCACTATCACCAGCCGCGGACGCACTTCCTGCAAGATCTTACGGAACTTGGCCGCCCCTGTGGTCGTCATGCCGATGACCTGATTGGGCATTACACAACATTTATATGTTGGGCAAATGTAACCTCTTGAATTTTGCATCTACCTCTTCCATCGTAAGTCTTAGTTTTACCAAAAGGTGTTCTAATAAAAAGACAATTAACTTTGCTGAATATGTGCATTGACCACCAGGGGTGCAAATGATTGTAGGCAGTATGCTCGATATTGCATATAATAGTGAATTCACAATAACCTGTGAATAGTCCACTTTAAAATTAAATAGATGGAGATTAAAATCCCATCTCCGTGCGTTACACAGTCTAGTACACTACCCGCGGTTCTCAAGCATGATACTGCAGTCTCTTTCCTTTCATGTTTCTTCATCCTGGATGGCATAACTCTCTCACTCTATAATAGCTGTGGTTATACCTTGGCGTTGCGGAGGAGGCTGATTTCCTCGTTGAGCCGCAACTCCTCCAACCTTTCCACCGTGTTCTGGTATTCCTCCATGGACTCCTTAAGTTGATCTTGCAGAAAAGACCTGTAGCGTGACACCCATAGCCTGCAGAAGATTACGTGGGGAGAGAAAAACACACCATTTTCTTTTGCGATCCACATCAGGAACTTCTGAACCTGGACCCCGTAGACATCATGCCTTTTTTTTACGGATACTATTTTTTTTACAAAACTTGAAAGAAAGTTGTATCCCATAAAGCAGGGGTTCTCTACCACCGGGCCACGCACCGGTATCGGGCAGTGCAGGATTGGCCACTGGGCCGCGGAGATCTAGAAATAAAGCCTACTTTTTTAATATACTTATTGCATACTGTTAACAGACGATGAACAAGCTCATCTTTGTTTTTTTTGGCTTGATATTTACACAGTATACCCCAGTGGTGTTGTTAGACTGATAGACTGCTACTGTCTATTGATAAAACTTTGTTTTTATTCTTTAAGGTCCCATGGCATGCTACTTTATGGATGCTTTACTATAGATATTAGTGGGCCCCAAACACAGTATTTGAAGACGTATTACAGCCATATTCTAGTCGTATTACAAGAATTACAGCCACTACGAGCCAGCTGCACATTGCGCTTTCCCCAAATGTGCCGTTTCGGTGTCTGTAGCTTTAATGCAAATGAGGAGGAGAGGGGCGGGTCAAGGAGGAGGGTGGGGGTGTGGCCCTGAGCAGCTTGCGGCCACGGTACCATGCACTCTGTTTACAGTGGATGTATCGCAATGGCGAGGCGCACACAGCCTTGGGCCGTGTCCTGTTAATATTCTAGAACACTCCCACGGGAGACCTGGAGCTCTGTATCTAAATATTATCATATTATACATAGACATCTATTTCATATAATACATATTATCACGGCCAAAAGCTGTGTGAGCCTCCAGACGATATTATGGATCTCAAAAGACTGCGTCGGGTTCTTCCACGTCCAGATCAACCTGAAGTAGACTGAACCACAACATGGAGGAGAAAGGGATTGTTGCCCGCAGTTGTTGACTACGGTTGTCTTCCGCCGGAGCCTCGCTGCCCAGGGACCACCGCCTCGGCAGCGGTCAGCACTTAGGCACCACTGCCTCCTGCAGCGCCGAGGCGGTGGTCCCTCGGCAGCGGGCAGCGGGAAGTGGGGCTCAAGCGGGAGACAATCGCGGGCAACAATCCCTTTCTCCTCCGTTTCGTGGTTAATGTACTTCAGGGAGTCAAATCCAAAGTTCTTTTCCCCCAATTCCTTCTCAACCATGGCTGAGATAACCCCCACTACGAGTCTCGTTGTAGAAATACCAGAGACGAGAGTCCGACGTGTAATGCGCCATAACACCAACAGCAGAACGGTTATCCAAATAACAAGGAAATGAACACTTGCAGTACAGTCCTGGAGTTCTATATCTAAATAATATCATATAATATATACGTAGATATCCATATCATATAATACATATTATCATGGCCAAAAGCTGTGTGTGCCTCCAGACGATGTTATGAAACACAAACGACAGCGGGTTCTCCAACGTCTCTGGTTCTTCCATGTCCACATCAATCTAAAGTAGACTGAACCACGACATGGAGGAGAAAGGGATTGTTACCCCCATCACTGCCTCGGCAGCGGTCAGCGCTTAGGCACCACCGCCTCCTGCGAAGCTCATTGTCTCATTGGCGGGCCAAATTCTCTGGGCGGGCGAAAGGCAGAGAAAGGGGAGGAGCTTGTCCCCTTATGATGACATATGGGGCCACATTCCAAATCAGCGCGCCTGAGCTTCCATTTTTTCAAAGGCGAGCAGTATACCTAGTGCTTGTTTTACACCGAACGCAAGTTTTTGCCAATGGGGGATGATAGGCAGGCTAGGGGAACTCATATTAATGTAAGAAAACCTCCTAAAGTGATTTTCATGCCATGGACCTTTAATAATGGTCCTACGGTATCTGTGTTCCTAGGTTAGGTTAGGCAGGCATAGAATGGTTTGTGTCATGGTCGCTGCATTAACGACCCCTACTGGTTGGTCGGGGCAGCTTTAACAACAATAAGACACCACAAGAAGTATGGCTTTCTGGACAGACGTTGGGGGTCAGGATGGTGATAGAGAGCAATTGACATTCAAAATTTAAATTTCCTTTCAGAAAAGACTATCTGCACATTCATGCGTTACTATTTTTTAAAGGGGGTAAAGGGGAACTCCTCCCCCCTTACCCCCCCCTCCCACACCCCTCTTATGCACTTATTGTCTGTAGTACCTCCAGTCACTTAATGTATGCACTTATTGTATGCAATCAGAAAGAACTTATAAGCTTCTTTCTGATTACATACATTTATTTTTTAAAGAAAGTAATAAGTGAAGATCACGAGGAAGTGAAAGTGAAAAAAGTTCACCCATACCGATAAAGTCTCCATCGTTCTGACATACTCAGTTGCCGAACGTCTAATACGGCCATTTCCTCTGCTTCAGTCATATCTGATTCCTTATCCAGTTCCCTCCGGAATTTTCTCTTCATACATTTCCTCTGGTTTCTTTGCATCTGAAAAATTCAGAATAACTTAGTATAATAAGGTTTTATTCTAGGTTACAATTCCAATTCCAAAGTATGAAAGAACTACGATTACTTGTCCGTATTTCAGATGAATAAATTAAAGGTTTAGTGAGTGAAATTTATGATACGGCCATGGTCTATTCGCTCTTCCTAAATACTCCCATTGCCGTTGAGCAAGGAACTCCAATTTTTCTTTCTTTATTTTATGAGGTACTCCTTAGCTGCCTTGACATGTTAAAAAAAAGCAGCTAAGAATTTATAAAAGATGTATTAAAGATGCATGACGTCACTGTCCAACAGAAACAAGGCTGTCAGCTTTACCTGCCATTCCTGGTCACTCTGGCCCTCCTGTTGGCGGACGTATTTAAAGTTCATGGCCAGAATCTTTTCCTCTGCTTGGTGCACTTCCTGCTGCCTGATCATCCTCGAATTTGGACGCTCAAAGCCGTCTTCGATAAATCGCTCATTGTGAATCTGGTCTGCTTCCTCAGCGATCTGGATCATCTCATCCGCTTCCGCTTCTAGGTCCAATTCAATGTCTGAGGCATTGAAACCAGGAATTGAAAATATTATTTATGCAAATCTTGTTAAGAAATGTGGCTGCTTATAATTTCTTCCCATTCCACTTTATTTATTGATGTATGTAATTAATACATCAATGTGTGTATACAGTTTACAGGAGATTTGTGTACTGACTTATGTCAATCTACTGTGATACATACTGTGATAGTCAGTGTAGCCAGAGATATTACAAAATGTATAAAAAATATATCATTGAAATTAAATTTAAATGTAATTTAAATATGAAATAAATGTTCTGAAGCTTTTTTGTATGATCAAATAATTTGTTTCCTTTCAATTTTCAGGGTATAGAAAAAAGTCTTTGAAAGTATCTAACCTAAAAAATCCCTCAGGCCTCCCTCCAAATCCACTCCCCCAAAACACATGATTAGCTAGCAAGCAGGCCTCGACATTAATGGTTGCCTCCTTGCCGGTGTCTGTGATCGGGCAACTTAAATGTGACATTTAGTTGCCTGTTCGGGCAAGTATTTCTTTTTTTTAAATACACTAAATATGCCTACCAAATAAACGTCCTCCAACATTGCGGAAGCAGAACTTTCTACAGCGCTGTGAGTCGGTTTTCGGTAAAACAGGAGAGTAAGAATCATAGTAATAATTTGTGTTCAGTCACTTCCGTATAGCCAACAGCCACATATGGAATAGAAGAAAATGAAGAGTCACTTTCGTAATGTTCCTTCAGCCTCAGGAAAACTGGCCAAGTGCCAGGTAAATGTAACGTAAATAAATAAATAAATAAAGATACCAGTGAAAAATAAGACGCCGCCAGAATATGAAACATTAAGGCAAAGGAAGTTTCTGTGGGTCTGTCTTGCCAGCGGGGTCGGCGAGGTAGAGCACTTGTCTTGTAACCCGAAAGGTTGCTATAACGGTTGCTAAAGCGTCTGCTAAATGCCCTAATTGTTATTGGGTAAAAGTCAACGGATTGTGTTTATGATTACCCCGCAATCGGATTCATCAACACAATTTCACTACATTTTGGGTGTAGTATGTTGAGGACAGTTTAGGACACCGTATCAACAAAAATCAGAGCGACATGTTGCTATTGATATCTGTGCGAGAGCAGCACTTAAAGGTCGTATCAGAGATTCTGATTGAAACACAAAGTATCACATTCATCTGCTTTTTCCTCACGATCCGCTAGCAGCCCGTCCCATAAGCAGGCTGTCAAAAAAACGCATCTCTCCAGCCAGCCTAGGGTCCGAGATGGATTGCACACAAAAACAAAATAAAATAAAAAATAAACTGTGTTCCAACCAATCACAGACAAGTGGTGGGTGTTGTGTTCTTTCGCGCTCGTGCACGCGAAGTGGTAGCTACAAATTCCTGTTGCATTTTCATGCACGTCCATGATCATTTTCAAAACACGGGAGGGAGGGGCTAGCTGGCTCTGTTTGCTTGGAATCTCGCAACGGAAGTCAGGGCAACCAGATTCGCTGATACAACCTTGAAGGTCCCATGACATGCCACCAGGTGTGGGTTGATTAGCCGTTACAAGCTGTTTTGGAAATCTGTCCCTTATGACTTCACAGGTGGCCGTGTCCACCTAGATGTGTGACGGATAGATGAGCAACGTTTGCTACAGTCCACTGGTTAGGCTGGTAGACTGATCTGTTCAGCACACATCTAGTTGGACACGCCCACCTGTGATGTCATAAGGGACAGATTTCCAAAATGGCTTGTAACCTAATCAGCCCACACCTGGTGGCATGTCATTGGGCCTTTAAATCTACATTCCGGCTGCTATCTGTTTTAGGGGCTGTCTACAAATTACACCCCACAGACTTCAACGTGGAATTGTTTCAGGAAAGAAATTACCACAAGTCAATAAAAATACATTTTGTCATTCTGGTTGATGTAGTAGTTGCCAATGGTGGGCTGTTACTTACTACAGGTGATTATTTGCTGATAATGAATCATTATATTACTTTGCATTATAGTGAATCAGGATACAATTAGTAGTTTGAAATAGTCACCAAAAATCAATAAGAATAAATGTTAAAATAAATGAATGTACTAATTAATTAATTAAATTTTGAGGCACCAGTGTTTCTTCTGTTGGGCTTGCTGGTTTGACAGCGTTGCAGCCATAATTGTTATGTTTTGTATTTGAATAAATTATTATATTCAACAAATACTTGTTGGTTTACATTTTCCATTTTCGGCAAGTTTGTTTTGCTATTGGGCAAATAAACTGAACATGCTTAAAAAGCTTAAAGGGGCTGAGTCGGGAGCTGAGCATGCGCAGTTCGGTCACGAAAGTTAACTTTTGCTTGGGCCACGGAAAACTAACACATCCGCCATTCAAAGGGGAGACGAAGCAATCTTGGTCAATCTCACGCGTTTTCCTTGTCATCCAAGCAAAATCTACCAAAATCAAGTATCATACGTTACTGATCAATACTTTATCTATAAACTTTGTAATTTTTACTGTAAAATATGGCTTCTGCAAAGCCAAATACGAGAAGGCCTCTCATCGGCCGACCGATGCTGAGTCCTGATCGTCTGTTTGAGACACGCAAGGCATGGGAAAGCAAGCACAAGCGTATTTGGATGGGCAAAGAAGTGTTTGTCACTTGGCACTAGATGCTTCTTCGACATCAACATCCATTTCTCTGCTTTCCATTATTGAAAACGGTCGTAAAGAGTTTGAATGAAGGATCAGAGTTTGTGTCCGTGTAGTGGTTTACTAAGTCAAGCGTTCGACGCGGGAAATCTCTGAAGTGCGAGGATATGCTAAACTGTATTTTCGACCAAATACGCATGCTCAGTTCCTATGCTAATTAGTTAACAATCGTCACTTCAGCGCATGCCCAGCTGGTGACATAGCCCCTTTAATGTCAAGGCCCGCAATCTGTCTTTAAAAGACTTGTGGAAGACAGTGGTCATGTGCAATGAGTGCAAGAGAATGAAAATGCTTTCGGCATGTAAAGAGGATGTATGAATATGACAAAAATGCTTTGCAATGAAATAAATTGCCAACCCTAACTTTAAATTTGTACAACCTTTAAATACGGATAGCTGCTTTCTTCAACATTGACGGAACCAGGAGGGCAACCATTAAAGAAGTTGACTATTTTTTTATTAAGCAGGAACCTCACCTCCATGTGCTTCCTCTTCCGCTTCCTGCTGGAAGAATGTGGGACCTAATCCCAACCACTCAACCATCGGACTCTGCCTCTTTTCTCTTGAATGCGGCTTTCTGTACCAGCCAGCTTGTTTGGAGAATTGCATGGAAGATTAATGATGTACATAAAAAATATCATATGAATAATATGAAAAAGAAACTAATAACTTACAGATGGACCTTGCAGGCGGTTCCAGACTGGGCCAGTGTCTATCTGAAATGTAATTCTGTAGAATGTTCTCCCGGAGGACCCCCTTCTGACTGCACTGTAGTTGTACCGAGTTAACATTGACTTCATGCTCCCGACTTTGCAGAGCGCTTATAATCTATTAAAAAAGGTTTAATCGATTCAGCAATGTATCCATAATTGTGTAGGACATTATTCAAATAAACGAAAAGCAACCTAAAACATAACCAAAAAGTTGCTCAGGTGGATAACAAAAGTATCCGACCTAAGAACAGCTTTCGGTCAGCCAGCCAGCAGCCAGCCCGCCAGCCCGCCCGCCAGCCCGCCCGCCCGCCCGCCGGACGGACGGACGGGCGGACGGACGGACGGGCGGAAGGCGGACGGGCAGGCAGGCAGGCAGGCAGGCAGGCAGGCAGGCAGGCAGGCAGGCAGGCAGGCAGACAGACAGACAGACAGACAGACAGACAGACAGACAGACAGACAGACAGACAGACAGACAGGCAGGCAGGCAGGCAGGCAGGCAGGCAGGCAGGCAGACAGACAGACAGACAGACAGACAGACAGACAGACAGACAGACAGACAGACAGACAGACTATCTAGTTGTTGTTGCTATGATTAGCGGTCGTCAGTTTGTCGAGGGATCTCACCTCTTTAAAAGCATGTCGTAGGTGTATGGGCAAGTTTCTATCCAAATTCCCCTTACGGAAGGCTTCCATTAGATGTTTAAGGTTGAAGGGCCTTAGGTCCTCGCTGTTGCTCCGGCCCCCAACTCTCACAATGCCTTTTCTTAGAAATGTATGGATACCTTCAAATATCCAAAGGAAGACGAAGCAAGAGAGCAAAACTTAAAGCAGTTTGAAACCATTTGTAGAGTGGAATATGAGCAGAATAGGTTTGTACTCTGACAGAATTTCCAAAAGATGTTACCCATTCCAATACAATTGTATAGTGAATTTGACATTAAAGCTAATGTGTGCAAGTTCACCAGAATTAGTTAATTTTCAATATTGCTTAAACTTTATTAAAAATGTTGAAGAGTGATGTATAGCATCCTGATAGGCTGAGTGACAAGAAGAAGCTCATTCAATCTAGAAGAATCATGTGCATAGAGCTGGAAAAATCAATGATCAAAGGAACTGCAAAGCATCTGCCCCATACATGGGTGTATTGATAGAACCATGTTACTTATTTCTAATCTTACTTAGTAACTATATCGGAAAATGTAAGGAATCGATCAGAGTTCATATACAGACAAAAAATTGTGTTTGCTCATAGCAGTTAGCTGACAGCGATTTGCCAATAGAATTAAGCTCTTCAGCGCTTTCTCCTGCTTCTCTTCCATGTTGGCTGGTCAGGGGACGAAATGAGACCAATAGGAAGGGTCTGTGGGCCACATTGGCTGTGGTGGCAGTGGTGCTTGCTTACCCTCCAGGAACTGGTCCAAAGCGTGGTTTGTGTAACACACGACAAGCATTGGCGCAGCTTCCTGATCGGCACTCCAGAGTTCCTGGTTGGTCAACAGAGCCTTTGCGATTTTAAGGCCGACGTGGGTCTTTCCTATAGACGGATCAGAAATGTAGTTACAGCCTAACAACAGCACAAAATGATTGCCAAGTACCTGAGAAACCATAATCACAGGTAAAGTGGAAACCACCCTAATTTGAGTATGTTTTATCCTGAGTCTGTTGTTTTAGCTAGCCTGAAAGGGCAGGGGGGCCGCTAGCAATTGCATGATTCCCCGTCTCCAGCATGCACCCGTCCCAGACCACCAGTTGAACTCAGGACCAAATACATTCCCTCACCTCCTACTCTGGATAAGAAATTTCTTGACTAAAGTGTCTCATCAAAAGAAAAGCTTCTGGTTTTAATTGAAACAACAAATGTTTGTCGACCAGACAATCATCCAAAAAACTAGATGAGAATGATACGGATTTGGAAATCCCATTTTTGCTATGAATGATCAGGTAATCCACCTAATTTTTTGGATTGGATAACCTTGATCCAGATACAAACTGAACCAGATACAAATCCTACTAAAAAAGAATGGATGCAGATCCAGCCAGGATAGGAATATGGGATCTAATCCTACAGTGTGTTCCCCCACTTTTTGTAGCTCTCATCCCAGCACGAAATTGCCAAATCAGAGAATATGTGAACCTATCCGAAATCAGCTATAAACAAATAAATGTATGTATATATTTAAATATATGTATGAAACTTGAATTGCAAATTAATGTATATTTTTGATCTATGGTTAAAGTAGAAGTGTCTACCAGTGCCAGGGGGTCCTTGTATGATGGCTAGCTCCTGAGTGAGAGCCAATTGGAAGGCTTCCATCTGAGACTCGTCCAGGTCGAGGGTCTCCTTGGCAGGCCAGTCAGCAGGCCTGAGGCAGTGAAAGGGCTGGATCTTCTGGTTCTTCTTAGGGTCTGCCACCTGTTCCAGGTTGTACATGTCGTTTTCCCTCAGATACCGTGGTGGTTGCACATCTGGGCTGCACTCCACTATATACCTGAAGTCGACACATTGGGGATCGACACATCGGGGATTTGGTTGTCAAATAAGGACATACAAGTGATTCAGGGAATAAAAGAGCACCCAATGTGACTTACTGAAGAAGAAAAAGTAAGGTTTAATGAGGTGAGATCGTATTGTATTACATTGATTGTTATCTTTCTAAAAATATACTCTCACGCATACACATACATTGTATCCTGCAATGGCTGTTTTTTAGCGGATAATAAAACTAATGTTTAACCTCTGAAAGGGAAGCTCATCTCCCTGTACTTCCTGCAGGCCCTCCAGAACATGGCGGTAGGCCTCAAAGTAGGCAGACGTCTCCACCATCAGAAACGGCTGATTGGTCTGTAGGAAAAGGTAGGTTAATGTTGCGAGATATTCATTATACAATGTCACCTTAGTACTCAACACAGTAACACACAGTAACATACTAAAATACAAAAAATCCTACCTGCATGGTTGCCAGCTTTTGCTGGCTCTCATCAGAAAAGACAACCTGAATTATGCCTTTCTTAACGTCTTTCAGCTCTCGTTCAGATATTGTAGCAAACAGGATGCTCTCAAAATTGTCACACGACATGCACAACAAAGAACCATAGATTAACCGCTTTGAGCTTTCCCAGCGAACAAACTGTTGAAAAAGATGGTTCCTTCATTACATCATAAAGGTATTATCAAAATAATGTTCAATTGTTGTTGTGATTAATATAGAAAGACTGTTGGACGTCGGTCCACACACTCACCTTCAGAGGCTCAACGTCAAATTTGATAACGTAGGCTATGCCTGAACGTGTGCACAGAGGCGACTCCAATTTGGCGTCAAAGTACACACTGATGTCGTTGAAGCGCTCCTTCTTAAGCTGCTGGGAATCCCCCCTGTCCAAATCGCTCGAGATCAATCTCTGGATCCCCTCACGTAGCGGCCGCACAAAGTCCTCTCTCAGCAGTCGGAAGTGCGTGTCGAGGTAGGTTTCTGTGTTGGCGTGTTGGCGAGTAGTGGCGTTGGGCCTCAGGTAGGGTGTCTTATTTTCATGGAACTCCTCTCGTGTTGGATAGATGGGTATTGTACGAAAGTTCTCCAGATTTTCCTCACCTGGATGAGCAGCAGTTTGCATCTTTACAGTTTTACAGTTACAGTTAAAGTAAATTTGTATGCATGTTACGAATTAATAAGTCTCAAGTTTAAATCTTAGTCTTAAACAATAAACATCTGTTCTTAATATCTGGGCTCCTTATGACAAATGTACTTATTGTAAGTCGCTTTGGATAAAAGTGTCTGCTAAATGCCCTAAATGTAAATGTAAATGTAATAATTGATGACCTTGGGTGTCGAGTTGGTCAGATAAGAGTGGAAGGAGGTCCCGGTCTGAATGCAGGCTCCCCTCCCTGGATCTCTCTTGGAGTTGCTGGCTTAAAGCTTCCATGTCTTCCAGCTTTTCTTCAGTTGGACGTGCGATGTCAACCCCAGAGCTCCTCAGGCCAATGAGAGAGGCCCGCAAGAGAACCACCAGCACAGACACAGCCTGGACAGAGCTGGCTGGGAAGATGCTGAGCACCTGCAGTACCAAATTATATACATTATAATAATAATCATAATAATCAAATTCACCATAATCATAATCATAAAAATAAAAAGAGTAAGTTAGGCACAAAAGTCACTGAATGGACACACTCCAAATATAATCAATACTTCCTCTCCATCAACAAAATCTGTTGGCTTACTTGATTGCCCTTTAACAGCAACTATATACCATCACTTTGGTTGTTAAAACATTGCACAACAATTGGGATGTCATTTAGTGTGTACAGCTGCCCATGCAGCCTTCGTACCTTAGACAGGACAGCTATTATGTTGTCAAAGTGCTGCGGGTACTGTTCCCTGCGGATGGGGTCAGACTCTGAACTCATTCCGCCTACGTACTGTGGGAGAATGGTGCGCAGAAACCCACTGTCCTTCACCACACCAGCAAGGTGCTGGACCGTGCTCCTATCCACACGCGACTGGAAGGCCCTGCTCAGGGCAGAGCAAACGAGCTGCACAAAGTCAGGCAGGATATTTCGCTCCTCCAGGAGTGCTTGAAAGGCAGGAGAGGAGGAGAGGGTGATGGCCACCTCCGAGGGCGGTTTCTCAGAGAGCTCCGCCAGCATCGTGTCGGTCATCCTGTGACCGTGTGGCCCCACCCCCCTGGTGTCGCTGTGGGGGGCTGACCTCGAATGTGGCGCCGAGGGTCTTGATCCGCGACCGCCCCCCCGACCCCAACTACCACATTGACCTGCTCCAGGGGCCATCCAACCCCGCCTACCCCCCCTGCCACCTCTGGCGTCTCCTCCCCTCCATGATCTAACTCCTCTTCCAACTTGTCCCTCTCCCTTGTCCTCTGCCTACTTGACTCACATCAGGGCATCTTTGATCTCTCCAACCTCCCCTACTTCCTCCTATCCCTCCTCTATCCTCCCATGGTCCAGCTCTCCCTGAAGCAGCCCTGCCGTCTTCCCCCCACTGTGTTCTCCTCCTTTTACTATTTCTACGCTCACTACTGGCACTCGTCTCTCCCCTGAAAGAGTCGTTTTCACCTGTATGATTCAGGGGGGGAGGGGGAGGGGGGGGGAAGCAAAATTGTTAGACAATCGAGATAGTGTAGTAGGCTATTCCACTGACATGTTTCAGACATCTTCTAAATTACCTCTTCCATAATTTCTCTTCATGGATTCTCTACGCCCTCTGTTTTCCGTTGGTCCATCCATACCAACTTTAAAGGGTCGCTAAAGAAAAAGAGGAAGGCATAAAATGATGTCAGTTGAACATCAAGTCAGACCTATGCCATCGCTGCCACCTGCTGGACGCAATTAATATGTGCAGGACAAACTAAGTTTCATTTCCTCCCCATGATCTCTGGAAATGGATTGTTAACAATCATTTTCTGGAAGGAAGTACAAATTACACGACTAACGTTATATTTTGTGTTACTACTGTTACTAAACGGAGAAATATATATATTTATATTTTGTACACAAATAGGCCTACAGGTTCCACATAAGTAAATAAGAATTATAATTATAATATGTATGTAATGTAACTCGTTTGACGTAAGCTGGTTCATATTGAATTTGCCTAGGTAAAATATGCGTTCTCATTTAGCCTATAAATACATCCTCACATTTATGTTATTTCAAGTCGTCATAGTTAGGGTTTATAGTTAGAGTTACTAAACGACAATATTTTCTTTATAGACCAACCTGAACGAACCCTTCGCGGTGCTGCGGTGGCCAACTCTTCCCGGTCCACAGCGAAGGCTCTTCTGAATGAAAAGTGAGCCAGTTTGACTCGTTTTACGAGGTGTGACGCCATGTTTCCTGAGTTTCGTTTTCCCCCAATTCATTCGTTTTCTGTGTCATTTACAATTTTAATTGCAAATGTTAATTATGCTGTTTAATAATTATAATAATAATAATTAATTATAACCCTATATAAAGACCAATATTAAACCTATATTTCTGTAATAGTAGGCCTAAGCCTATGTAGCCTATATTTATTGTAATTATCTTATCCTCGGATTTTCAAATTTATTGTAACGTTCTATTGAACAATCAATGATCCCTAGCTATTATGATTGGCCAACAGTCATTTAGATTTGTTCAGCTTCATTTAGGTATTTTATCATAGATCCATCCAACTTTGCGTTTTTATCAACTGACTATTATAATGTTCCTCTCATATGAAAATCGTGAAGGTTTTAAGCCTGTAAAGATATCGGCTATTCCCTAAATGTAAATGTGAATCAATGAAAACAACTTAGAATCGCATACCTAATTGTTTTTCTTTACAAATGCAGCGCTCCCCTCTATTGCTGAAACACAACAAGGCTTACATTTTGACCAAAGCATAAAAGACACAGGCATAGTGTTCTATACGAACTTGTACTTAATTAATATAATGGAATAAAGAACGAGACGGGCACTGTAGGTTCACTCAACGAGTATCACTGTATTTTTTTCTACTCACTCAGCATCACATTACAGTTTCAGTACAACAATAGGTACGTGCGCTATCTGGTGGTAAAGTGGAGTAACAGGAACAACGCATAATAACACTGAATACACAACACATAGAGGTATTTCCAAGAGAGTCTGGTTGCAGATATCCACCCACACGCTCCTGACATCCACCCACAGGCGCTTCCGCTGCAGACATCCACACACAGAAACATCTGGGACTTGTTCCGATATCCATGCTTCCATGAGTACACTTAAACGAAGTACACTATCCGCATTCACTAATGCCGCGTTTCCACTGCAGGGTGCGGTACGGTTCGGTTCGCCTCAGTCCGGTAGGGAGGGGGCGGTATAGCCCAGCTCAGTTCCGAGGTCGCCTTTCCACCGCCGACAGTACGGTACGGTTTATGGTAGGCCGGATGTCGATCGCCGCGGCAGCTACGTAAACATTGTGACATCATAGCAGCGCGACACACTTAGTGCGTTTTATGACCCTCAAGAAAATCGAATTATTGGGTGAGTCCAACTATGATTGGATTATTAAGATGCATGTAAACACCTTAGTCAAACTATAATCGAATCGAATCAAGTTACTCATAGTCGAATTAAGACACCTAGATTATTCGATTGTTAGTCGAATTAAGTGTGCATGTACCGGGTCGGATCGCATGGATTTGGATTTTGCATTCTGCGCATGCTCGATACTTGTCCCGGGGGCCGTGATCCGGAAGTATAAGGAGACGATGGGCACGTTGTTGTTGCCGTCGGAAAACGAGAGATGGCAATTTATTTAAAAAGGTGGAGGAAGCCGGTCTTGTGCAAATGTAGTTACCCCCCTATAAGAAGTGTATTGCATTATAGTACTTAACTGTGTAGCAACTGCAGTAGCTGCTATCATTGCTGTAACACGGGGAATTGGTTAGCCTAGTGATTGTTGTACTTGCACTTGGTTCTATGAACATCCTTACTGTACCGATAGCGATATATTGTTGCACTTCTTATGACAAATGTACCTATTGTAAGTCGCTTTGGATAAAAGCGTCTGCTAAATGCCCTAAATGTAAATGTAAAATGTAAATCAACATGCATTCAGTACAAACTATGCTTCAGTTACGCATGATCATGCGCTAAAAGCGCATGATGCTGCGACTGCAGAGATACACCTTCCAGCTGATCTACAAGAAGGGAAAGCATATGTACCTGGCAGACACGTTGTGTCGTGCTCCAATGAAAACAACGGAACAGCACAGCAATGAGGAGGCTAATTTTGAGGTGATGACTATCCAACACATCTCCTCAAGTCTCGAAGAGCTCAGAGAACACACAGCAGAGTACAAAGACCTGCAGGCACTTTGCAAAATCATCCAGTATGGATGGCCCAAGCGGGAAGCCAACCTGTCAACAAGCGTACGCCAGTACTTCACGTTTGGAGATGAGCTGACGATTGAATACAGTGTCATCATGAAGGGACCCAAGGCGGTCATACCACAATCCCTACAGCGTGAGTACATTGCAATTCTGCACAGAGGCTACCCCGGCACAGAAGCAACAAAACGCAGGGCTAGAGACATTGTGTTCTGGCCCTCCATGTCCAAAGACATTGAGAGAGAGGCGATCATGCTCCGTCTGCAACAGCACAAAATCACATCAACGGAAGGAACCACTCAAACTTCACCCCATCCCAGATCTGCCATGGTCGACAGTTGCCATGGACATTTTCGAAGGGAATGGCCAGCACTACTTGTGTTGGCAGATTCATATTCAGGGTGGTTTGAGATAGACCTGCTACGTGACATGACTTCCTCCACTGTCATAACAAAGTTAAAGCGGCATTTCTCAGTTCACGGATGACCCCACCTGCTTCTTGCAGACAACGGCGCTCAGTACACGAGTCAGTGGTTTAAGGATTTTGCTTCCACATGGGACTTTGTCCACCACACCAGCAGTCCAGAATTCCCGCAGTCTAATGGCCTGGCAGAGAAGGCCGTCAGCAGCGCAAAGAAGCTACTAGAAAAGTCCAGACGTGATGGGACGGACGCTTTCCTGAACCTGCTCAACATCCAGAACATTCCGTGTGACGCGACACTTGGCTCGCCAGCCGATAGACTGATGTCAAGGCAAACGCGCACCACACTTCCACTCAGCAGGACACTCCTCGCTCCCGCTGTCAAAAGTGGTGATGCTGTCAAAGCACAACTCATCAAAAAGCGGCAGTATCAGAAGGTGTGGTACGACAAGACAAGCAAGCCTCTGCGCCCACTATCTGAAGGTCAAGTCGTACGGATGCAGACTCACCGTGGACATGACCGTCTGGCGACAGTGAAGCGGATCTGCAAGGAACCGAGTTCCTACATCGTGGAATCAGGTGGACACGACTACAGGAGGAACCGGAGGCACCTCCTGCCTGTCCTGGAGACACCGCCGCCGCCAGCCCATCGGGCGGACAACGGTGACCAGGCTGCAGTCACTCCACTGACCGGTGAGCCGTCACAGGGTGGGGCTCCTATATCTCCGGTCAGAGCCCGAGACGTCATCAGCGATGGCAAGATGGTGTAAGGGCCGGCGCCACCCCTCCAGCAGCATGCCGGAGATCTATACGTCACACGAGCGGGACGCGTATGCAAGCCCAACCGCAAGTGCCTGCAATAAGCTCTGCAAGGCCTGTGGGCTGTTTTTTCTATTTTCTATGGACTGTTACAGTGGTTTTCTACCAGTCTGTTTTTTTTACATTGGGCCGGCTCTTCCACTCTTGGTTATTGTTCTTCAGATGTTCTCGTTTAAAAAAAAAAAAAAGATGTATTGCACTGCATGCGGTTTGTTGTCCCCACCAATTGTGCCTTGCTAAGAGGCCAGGACACTACCTCTGTGTTTTATTATTTAAGTTGTTCTATGGGCATAGAAACTAAAGAGGGAGGATGTAGAACGATATGCAATGCTCATACCCATTGTCACAGATGAGCCACCGTACCGAGCGAGAAGGTATGTGCGCATGCGTGCTGGTACGGAGGCGGCAGAAAAAGATTGTTTGGCGCCACCCAACAGATGCCTGTTAAATTGATGAACCTTGTGAATGTTAAATAAACTTCCTGAAAGACACGAAGGACTATTATTGAACATATCTTAAAACAGTAAACACTGAATCATCATAATAACCTTCTTCATTGTCATCTTCGTCATCATAATCATCATCATCGCAATCATCATTATAGATGGCTTTTGGATTTGACTGTAGAAACTTTGGTTGTGTTTAATGCAGTGCTTCATGCATCAATGCAGCAACAAAGTGTAAATAACAATGGATCCAGAGTTCCTACTAGGCATTATGATGGCGGTTCTCTGCGTACTGCAGGGAACTCTACTAGTTAGTAAAGATGCACGCATGAGCTGTATGCCATCCCGATTTTGAGTTGAGTGTTCCGCACCCCGACAAAAAGCCTGTTGTCTCGCTAAAATGTCCAATCACAAGGCCTATAAAATGTTCGCTGTTATCAGCGAACATAATCAACGTGGTCTTATTATAGCCCGATCATTAACTAAAAGCCAAATAGAAAGAATAAAGCATCCAGCATATGATTTTAACAATGTGTGAGGGCATATGCAGCAAGGATGATTGCACATGCTTATGGAAAAACAGTGGACGAGAGCTGGGTGGAGATTTCAGAAGCAGGGAGATAATTATAGAAAAATGTATATAATTTGTCAGTTTGCCCTTTGTCTAGTCAATATGTTAACCTACTTATTATTTATTCATTTATGTATTTCACAATTCTCCCACAATTCCTCCAAGGCATATTACTTTTTTTCACGCAATCCAACCAACCCGTGGATTATCTACAGTGTCCGCGGGTATGACCGCGAACCGCGCATCTTGACTAGTCTTTACTTTACTAGTTAGTTCATTACTAGTTAATAAACACTCCAGCAGCTATTTGTACTAAACACCTTTCTCGAATGCTGCGGCCGCCTGAGTTTGTCGTTGCTAGTGACGTTAAGAGGTCAACCGGTGGCTCTATTACTACTAGTTGAAATGGGCAAAGCACCACCTATCGTACCAGGGTAAGAAATTCTCCGGCCAATGAATTGATTTTCTCACCGCCATGGATACTCGGACAATTTGCAGTTGTCCAATTGAGGAGCATAGTCGATCGGATTAAGCTGTGCATGTAAACGTACTGAGTGCTGCTCAATAAAAACACTGGAAAAGTTGAACGCCTCGTCTCTACTGTTCCATCAAGCTCCATCTGCACGTCTTCCTCCCCAAGAATGCAGAGGAACGTCTCCACCTCCTTGTTCGCCCAAGCAAGCGTTTTACGCGACATGTTCATTGTAAAGAATAATATCTCGAGGCTACTGTTAGTTTGTTTTTATCCCCACGTCGCCCGGAAGTGACGATTCTGTTGATCAATCAACGGCACCCTTTCAGGCGTCTCAGTAACCCAACGGAGGAGTACTGAAGACGAGGGCAAACCGAGTACGGCTCAGTTAGGTTAGGTTAGGTTAGGTTAGTTTATTGGTCTCCACCAGGGAGAAATTTGTCGTGAAGACAGGGAACATGTTGCATACATAAAAAACACATACAGTACAAAAAGAACATCAAGTTAAAAGTCTGGTGGAGTAAACAGACCACTGGACAATCCTGCACATGCAGCAAGCCGACGTGAACGCATTCACATGCTTCCACACCGCTACTCTAACTGTAATCATAAATATACATTCATATCAGCATCACATAACCTCAAGCATACATTAATCCGTTCACTCACATACAGTATGTCCATAGTTTGACTCATAATACATTCATTTCCATATACACATAGCCTATGTTCGTATACATATACAGAAACATTGCAATCATTTCCTGCTGTTGAGTCCGGGTCACACCCACTTTTGGCGGTGGAAACGCAATCCGTACCGCACCTTTGCGAACCGAACCGTACCGCACCCTGCAGTGGAAACATGGCATACGTGAGCTAATTTTGAGATGACAGCGCTGTTACAAATCGAATGCTCTGCGGTGCACTAACCAGAAATTACGATCACGACTGCCGCCGCGGCTCCTCCCCCGCAATAAACATTCCGCTTTGAACGGTGAACTCTTTACGCCTAGCAGCTATAAAAACTACAAAATGACTCAATTAATGCAGGCTATGTGGAAAATGCGCCTACTTTGGCTCAGCCTGGCTCCGCCTTCTTCCGCTATGTAGCTAAAATGGCTGCCGTTGAGTACGAAAAGTGTACATCGCCACGCACTTCGCGATTTGACCGTTTTGAGTACACCATCCGGGTCCATTCAGTATACTTATTTTCGCCCGATCTGAATCGGAACGCCCTACGTACTCAAACTTGGGCTAGTAAGTACGGATAGTATGGATATTGGAACACGGCATATCTGGAAACATCCACCAGCACACCGGAAATTGCAAAAAAAAAATGTTGTTTTGCACTGCGCAAGTGCGAGTTGCACATTATGCAACAGCATCCCCTGGGGTCACACTTTTCGGCGGGTGGCAGAATTCGGTGTAACAACGGGACTCACTGCACGAAGATGTGACACGTTCGGCTCAGCTGCACTTGGAATGGTAGGTGACAATTCAAAACAGTGATACAATTATAAATGCACGAGACTTGCAGACTTGAATATTGGATATCAACTTAACCTTAGAATTTAACAAGGAATGTCCACATACTGTGAACTCCTAAACTTACAATAAATTGAAACCACTAAATGAGTTTATATAATGGTACGTGTGACTGCATGAAGATCTTGTTCCTGACTAAATAGATTGCGTCCTGTGCGGTACATGAAACTGAGGCCCTCTACAGGAAGGGACAGAGTAGGCTGTTCTTCCTGAGGAGGCTCAGGTCTTTTAATGTGTGCACTAGGCTACTACGGATGTTCTACCAGTCTGTGGTAGCCAGTGCCACCTTCTTTGCTGTAGTGTGCTGGGGAGGAGACATCGGGAGCGGAGGTGCCGGCAAGCTGAATAAGCTGGTGAGGAAGGCGAGCTCTGTGGAGGGGATGAAGCTGGACTGTGTGGAGGCTGTGACAGAGAGGAGGATGAGGGGAAAGCTGCAGGCAATCAATGGACAATCCCTCTCACCCTCTCTACGCAGAGCTGAGGCAACTCAGGAGCACATTCAGCCACAGACTCAATCAGCCACGTGCCTCAAAGTGCTTGGGGGCTCTTTCATCCCATCAGCAATCAGACTTTATAACACCTCAACCCCCTGCTCCCAACGTCCCCAAAGCCCCAACAGCTCCTTTTTCCCGACCTGATTAAGGACTAAACCCCACACCCCAGGACTGACTGTTGTTAACCTTGTTATTTGTTATTTATTTAATTCATCTTTCCATTGCTTCAGAGACCCTGCACTTTTGGCACATTTGGCCCATTTATATTTATACTTATATGTATATTATCCATCATATTTCATATTTATTTATTTACTTCACACACAGGTCACCTACAAACGGACAGTTACATGTATATAGTATGTTTATTTTTATCTTTATTTTATCTTATTCAAATAGTTTTGTACTATAATTTTATTTTAAATTAGTACATTTATTGTATATATACTGTTTTTTCGCACTTCTCTTTTCCCACTGTACTGCTGGTCACCTGTGAATTTCTCCCAAGGGGGATTAATAAAGGACTATCTTATCTTATCTTATCTTAACTTAAAAGGGCCGTATTTTGCATGATTGAAATGCCCTCAAGGCTGCGGTCCATTTTAGCAACCTTTGTCAGTGTTGACATGTAAAAGTTATGCCCTCCATTGTACCAATCTGTTGTATTTACTTTGTTATACATAATATGCTGTAGTCAGTGTTGTGTGTACAGCGGCAGCCAATAGGATGTTCCTGAATAGACATGTGACCAAGAAGAGGTCAAGTGAGCGCGCATTTAATAAACGACCGTTCCAGTCAAATAGCACTGCTGCCCCACTGTGTGTTATTTCTACATTTATTATATATGGCCTAGCACTGGGAAAGCACGACAGGATCGTTGAGCAAACCATCTCTGCTAACAGTCAGTCTCTCAGCCGTGGGCCATGGAAAGAGACGACAGGTTTGGACATCGAGGTAAATATATTGTTGTTTAATGATATTGTGAAACTAGAAGTACAAATACTAACTCATTTCTGACATGATAGGGCTTTCCACGGCAAAAGTACGGCATTGATTGTGGCATCTTCATGTTGATGGTAGGTGTGACTATTGGTCGGATTTATTTACTTTGTGCTTAAAAAATAAAAAAAAATATTTACAGTAGCCTCTGCCCTTTACAAAGTGATGGATGCACCCTTTGACTTCACTGTTGTAAGTTCCCTTGCTTATTCAAAGCTATCTAAAAAGTTATTTTATATTAAGGCTAATATATATATTTTTCTATTTTATTAGACTGATATGCCGGCATTGAGAAAATGGTCTATCAAAAAAAAAGTATCAAAGCTGAAAATATTGACATTGGAAGGTAAGGCCAAATTATGTTCACCGTTGTTTGACTAAGAAATGGTTACACATCAGTGTCACTATTGTATTTGTAGTGTATTCATTTCTCTTTCTTCCATTAATTCTTAATATTTGAGCCATGGCAAACTCTTTGCCCACTGGACCGACGCATCTAATGGCGCGTTTCCACCGCAGGGTGCGGTACGGTTCGGTTCGCAAAAGTGCAGAAAGGATTGCGTTTCAACCGCCAAAAGTGGGTGTGACCCGGACTGAGCCGTACTCGTTTTGCCCTCGTCTTCAGTACTCCTCTATTGGGGTACTGAGACGCCTGAAAGGGTGACAGAAAATTCGAGCTACACACCCCCTCTGTTGATTGGTCGACAGAATCGTCACTTCCGGGCGACGTGGGGATTAAAAACAAACAAACAGTAGCCTGCGTTCACACCAAACGCGACATTTGACGCCCATTCGCGTTGTCGCCAAAGTTTTGTCGCGCCACAAATTATAATCTGTCGCTGTGCAAGTTTTGTCGAATTTGTCACGCAACAACACGATAACCACCATTGCCTTTTGTTTACCTTTTGTGGAAGAGGGAGAGACGTCGGAGGACCCGACGCAGTCTATTCATAATATTGGTAACGGTAAACAAACCCAGAGAAGCCCAATCCCTATGAGAGGGCCCCACGCTACGGCCATCCGGAGGCGCACAGAGCTTTTGGCCGTGATATTATATTATATGCTATTATATATAGAGCTCCGGGAGTCGCAAACGGCAACAATCACTTTCTCCTCCATGCTGCAGTTCACCCCGGACTGCACTGCACTGAGTTTGACGGTTGAACGCTGAGAACATGTCGCGTAAAACGCTTGCTTGGGCGAACAAGGAGGTGGAAAAGTTCCTCTGCATTCTCCTGTGCGCTGCTATGATGTCACGATGTTTACGTAGCTGCCGTGAACGATCGACATCCGGCCTACCATAAAGGGTACTGTTTAACATATCTGGGATACATTTCAACCAAAAAATAGGCTGAGAACGAACGTATTTAAGATACGTTCAATAAACGTAATCACGGACGAAATATGTTTTTCTAACAAACGTAATTGAGAATGCCGAATAGTTCTCTGGGAATGTAATTTTGATGAGACAGCGTTGGGAGGGCACTTACCGGTGCAAGGTTCCCTGCACTTATGGAAACAAATGAGCAGACGGTAGGAGCATGGTATATCACCCCTGGTTGCATTCGTAGCAAGTACCAGTACAGCTGTGGCCGCATTTCAGCTGTAGGTCACATGGCGTCCTACAGTTAGGTTCATATTCTTTTGTCTTGCAGAAGCAGTTATCACTCTGGGTGTGTCCACACTCGAGAATGAAGAGGACCATTACCGTGCAATTAATTGTGCATGGACCCCAACACTTTACTTTGCTTTACACTGATGTCCGCACTGGAGACTTTTCTCACAGGGTGCAATGCATTTGAAGTCAGCGGGGTCCATGTAGCAAGGGACCATTTGCTTGTGCCCACAACCTGGTAAGGTCTTCTCAATCTTCACCGGACACGCTGGGCATTGATGGTGACAAGCCAATGGGCACCTGTGTCCACGATCACAGTTTTCTCTCACAATGTTTCGCACACTTGTACTTCTTGTGCTGGGGGTCATAAGGGTGGCATACTCGCTCACAAACATGGCCGCAGTCCAAGTGGAACTCACAAGGCGTCAAACACCCCCCTTCGGGGGCTCCTCAGAGCAGGCAGCCTGGATTTGTTTTTCTAGGTGGTTTTGACAGCACAGAGTGAGCGCTCTGCCCATCTGTTCCTTCTCTTTCAAGGTGCCGAAGATATTGGTCCACAGTTTGACTTTGTTTCCAGTACCTTGTTGAATCTATGCCACGAAGGATTAAGGCAGTTCTGAAGGCAAAAGGGGGTCCAACCCGGTACTAGCAAGGTGTACCTAATAAAGTGGCCAGTGAGTCTACATTATGGCTCTGAATGGAAAATCTATTTGGAGATATACATGTATACATGTATACATTCAATTAGTAGTTAGGACACATTGTAATTGTAGAAGGGACAAAGAAAAGTTGTCCAAATTGATCAAATGTCACAGCGTTAACACACAAACACACACACACACTGGAAAGGTCAGACGTTCTGAATCCCTCCAAATAGAAAAAAAAAAACGTCTCAGGCCGGTAGGTGTGTACTGCTGGAGGAGAGGGCAGCAGTGGACTCAACAATCAACTTGACGTTGTCGTAGTCCATGACCGACGGGTGGTTCTCCAGCTCGGGGTAGATTTGTGGGGTCAGGAGGCAGGCGATGGCGGGCCTCATGCGATGCTTGACCCGACGACCACTGGCCAACACCGAAGTGTTATTATTGATTGTCTAATAGTCTTCTTTTCTTTTTTCTTTTTACCTTATTCAAGTATTTTATGGACCTATCCATCTTTGTTTTTCATCAACTAATATAATTTTCCTTTAAGAGGAAAAGGTTTTAAGACTATAAAGATGTGATAAGTGATATTATCCAAAAGTTGTTCATTAGCACTGTATTGTAAGAGCACTGTATTGATTCATAACACATATAGGGTATCTGAGAGCATTTCAGAGCTGTTCCCTGGGCACGGTCAGAGTTCACAAATCATATACCTCCCCCTCCCCCCTCCTAGTTGATACAACCGATTTCCGTTTGTTTTCCGTAAGAGGTTTCAACCTTACATAATTGATTGCAGTGCTGAACTTCGGAGAGATGAAACATAATAAAAAATGACGATTGTTTTTCTTTTTTTGTTTTATTTACAGGATGGAAAACCTTATTTTGACAGCCTCTTCTTTTTTCCTTTTTTTTTTTGGTGCCATCTACACAAACTCCTGGTTCTACCAGACCTGGTATAAGTAAGCCTACTGGTCTACTGCAAATGTGACAATGAGCATCTTAACATGATATATGAGATAATCATTCAGCATAAATATATTCTTTTATTTCATTGCAAGCATTTTTGTCCATTATTGCCCCCCTGGGTAACTTTGCAACACATCCATTTAAAATGTGATTGTTTTCATTACTTGCCTTGACACTGCTATTTTAGTAGGTTGTGCTTTTCCCCAACAAAGTTGTCCTTTGATTCATGAGTGGAGAGTTGACACAATTCATCGCAGTGGCAGTTGATTTTGTTCTAAGCTAGGAGGCTGGACTATGTTTATGTAATAACTGAAGTATAACACTTCAAGCATGAACAAGAAAGAAAGCATTATTTTTTTAAATGTACTACTCCTCGTAAAGATATATTTTCTAATTGATCCAGTGTAGCCCTGTTATTTATACATTGTGTGCATCTTTTTTTAGGCATGTATGTATCTAAAAGAATGTGTGCATCTGTTTTTAGGCATGTGCGTATCTAAAAGCATAAAAAACAATTTTGACCATAGCATTAAAGTTATAGTATTCTTATCATTATACCCATATAATCAGCCAACATTTTTGCATATGACAATTTTGCTGTATGTAAACCTACTAAAGAGTAGGTAAGAGTAGTACAATTAACTTGCCGATCTGCTAAGCCTGTCAACCTACCAACCAATTAACAATCCCCCGATGCAAAATCCTGGTCAGCCAACAGGTGATCGTGTTTTAGTCATTAAAGTCTAATTGATCAAAATTCAACAGATTATTGCCCTCAGACCAAGCCCCGTGCTGCGCTCCGTCCATCTCTGAGGCTACCTGGTTTCCACTGGCCAAAGCGTGACTCTGTCCACCGATAGTGGCATCACAGTCTGGGCAGAGTCTGCTCTCCATTGCCCCTCCGCACTCCGTTATGATATAGACATGGCCGTTGGGACACTTGTACCAGTGACCAGGTGCCAACTTCAGAGCTGAGACGACCATCGCCTTCTCCTTATCACTAATGCCAAGGCCCGTGTAGGGGATCTTTTCTTCTATATGCTTTAGGGCTAGCTTCACTTTGACTGCATCTTGTTCAGTGAACGAGTCAATCTTATCCAGATCCCTCCTGATAGCATCTACCTCAGCCTGGATTTTTGTCATTTGTTCCCTTGCTTCTGCCATTGTGCACCGTGCGTTGAGTTCAGCCAAAAGGGTGAGTCTCTGCAGTTCCTTTTGCAGATCTGAGACTTGTTGTTCAGTGAATTTCTGTTTTGGGAGAAGAAGCCATTGGAGGAACACATCAACTTTGTCCACGAAACGGAGGCTGTGGTTTCCAGTCATCTCCTTCCTTTGGATCTTAAGAAGCATGGCAGCTCTCTCCATAAAGAGCATTGTATGTTCCAGACCCCGCAAGTCATTAGCGGTGAGATCTGACTCAGACAATTGCCTTTGAACGTGATTTTGACATTTGTATGGCAAATATGTAAGAAGTTGTCTGTGGTTGGTTTCCCATTGCACTTTGAGGGTGTTGCTTTCAGTTTCAATATCTATCTTGTGTCCATTTATCTTCTCCTTGACTTTCTCTATCTCAGACAGGCTGCGGTTGATATGAGAGCCGTAGCGAAGGTTCCTTCGGATCGGAGTGCGGCATCTGGGGCACTCTTTCAGTTTGATGACCATCTGCTCGCTGTCCTCTGACTTCTGGTCCATCTCCATGAATGTGTCCATACCTTTGGACTCAACAATGTGACCGCAGTCCTCCAGTTGAATGAAGTAAGCCTCTGGATCATCCTCAGAGCCAAAGAATATTTCTGTGACCTCGTCGTGATCACAGATGCGACACTTCTTTGGACATTTGTCTCCGCAGAGGCCTATGCATGGGTGACCACAGCCCAGCATTTTGGAACAGGGCTTCGTGCATGGAGGGCGGTCACAAGGTTCGTGGCAAAGCTTGCTGCAGCTTTGGTGCAGACATTTCCAGGCACAAGGCTCTGTGCAAGGGGCGCATGGTTGTCCACAACGTTTCTTGCACTTGCTGTGGATGCAGACATTCTCGCAGGGCAGCTTGCATGGAGGGCACTCACCGGTACAAGGTTCCCTGCACTTATGGGAACAAATTAGTAGACGTTCACACTGGTAGGAGCATGGTAGGTGATAGCGCCCCTGGTTGCATTCGTAGCAAGTACCAGTACAGCTGTGGCCGCATTTCAGCTGTAGGACACATGGGGTCCTACAGTTGGGCTCATAGTCCATTGTCTTGTAGAAGCAGCTATCACTCTGGGTGTGTCCACACTCGAGAATGAAGGGGACCAGTACCTTGCATTTAATTGTACATGGACCCCCACACACTGCTTTGCACTGATGTCCGCACCGGAGACTTTTCTCACAGGGCTCGTTGCATTTGAAGACAGCAGGGTCCATGTAGCAAGGGACCATTTGCTTGTGCCCACAACCTGGTATGGTCTTCTCAATCTTCACCGGACACGCGGGGCATGGATGGTGACAAGCCAATGGACACTTGTGTCCACGATCACACAGTTTTCTCTCACAGTGTTTCTCACACTTGTACTTCTTGTGCTGGGGGTCATAAGGGTGGCATACTCGAGCACAAACATGGCCGCAGTCCAAGCGGAACTCACAAGGCGTCAAACACCCCCCTTCGGGGGCTTGTTTGAAGTCCTCAGAGCAGGCGGCCTGGATCTGTTTTTCTGGGTGGTTCTGACAGCACAGAGTGAGCGCTTTGCCCATCTGTTCCTTCTCTTTCAAGGTGCCGAAGATATTGCTCCACAGTTTGACCTTGCTCAGTATTGCACTGTTTCCAATGCAGTAGAGGCCTTTCTTGGCACGTGATAATGCCACGCAGACCCGGTTGGGGATGCTCAAGAAGCCCACACTGCCCATGGTGTTGCTGCGGACCAGAGACAGCAAGACAATGTCGTTCTCCTCCCCTTGGTACTTGTCAACCACATGCACTTTGACCCCTGCAAACTCGGAGGAGGGCATCATATTGCGCAGGCAGAAGAGCTGTCCGCTGTACGTGGTGAGGATAGTAATCTGTTCTGGATTGTAGTCCTGCATCAGAAGATAGCGACACAGAGCAACTACAAACATGGCTTCATGTTTGTTCTCGTGACTTTTCCCATCTCTGAGGTTTTCCTCTAGGTGGCTGTGCTCCAGGAAGAACAGATTGGTTTGGATGCCCTGTTATAAAGCAGACAATAGAGAATATACATTATGTCAAAGGGATCATCTATTTGGACATATACAAATATTAAAATACATTTAATAGGAGGAAAGAGAGATGTTAGGAGACTAATTTAAGTGTAGAAGGGACAAAGAAAACTAGTTGATAGTAAAATAATATCAGATCAATAGATCAAATGGCTATCAAACACAAGCACACACTGGAAACGCCATCTCCCCTCATATGGTCATACGTTCTGATTCTGAATCCCTCTAAATAGATGTAAAAGCCTCAGGCCAGTAGATGTGTGCTGCTGGAGGAGAGAGCGGCAGATGTCTGCTCCCCTGAGGCAGAGGATTCAACAAGCACCTTGACGTTGTCGTAGTCCATGACTGACGGGTGGTTCTCCAGCTCGGGGTAGATGTGAGGAGTCAGGAGGCGGGCTATGTCGGGCCTCATGCGATGCTTGACCCGATGACCACACACACACACACACACACACACACACACACACACACACACACACACACACACACACACACACACACACACACACACACACACACACACACACACACACACACACACACACACACACACACACACACACACACACACACACAAACATTAGGAGAACATTTAAACAGCCCGTCATCGTCTGATCTTTTACTTACAAACCGGCAAGGGACAACAGTGAAGTATTGAACCCAAATTCAGAAAATATAATATAATATTTGGTTTTGCTTTCATTGTTTCAACATGTTTTATTTATTTTAAATACTTTTTGTATGTAGAAAGACCCATACATATTAACACACATCAATATATATATTTAGGTTTATGTCTACAACATGTCATACTCTGTGACTGAGAGGAGTGAATATTTCAAGCCTTCCTTAAATCAAGGCAGGAGGCTGCCATCGTACCAACCTGATAGTTGAGCCTGACGAAAGGGAAACCAGTTTTCACCAGCCTCTCGAACATGGAAACCTCCAGACTGAAGTTCTTGGCCAGATCGTACACTGTAGCACTAGGCCGCAGCTACCAGGAGAGAAAATATCATATATGTATGTATGTGTTTTATTTCAAAGCATGTCCCCTTTAAGGGCCTTGGTCATTGACCAGCAGCCTACTCGAGTGAAAATAGAAATATGGCATTCATGTATTTTAACAGAGACATAATTGAAATATTCTTCCAATTAACCCGGCAAAATACTATAACTTTTGTTCAAGTAACATTGTGTCAAGTTGCTTCACTTATAGCATATGTGATAAACACTTCTAATCAAGCAGGAATTATTGACTTTACTATATTTCACTTGTTGTAGTTTGACTCTGCACCCCTAATCTAACCCCATCAGGAATGGAGCTTGCATTAGAGTACTGAGTATAGAATACATGGTATGTCACACAAACATTTCACTGCACATCCTTTATGGGACAAATAAAAATTTGAATCTTGAATCATCAGATTTAATTATCCTAATGTGTCCACATTTTAGTGACAAATGGAATAATCCCAGGGAATGGGTTTTATACGTTATTCCCTTTTCCTTTTAAAGGGCCTCTACTCCACAAGCAGGTGTGCTGATGTTGATTCGCCAGTACAAATTCTTTCAAAGTCGACAGTGTGGTAACATCACACGTGGTATTGTCAACCCAGATGTATGAAAGTAGGATTTATATTATTATGGTATCTAGATCTTCATTATTGTTAATTTTGGTATATTCTTTGGCAACATTTAACATTTTCTTGAACATGTGTCTTTCAAGCCAATAAAGAAATCGAATTGAAGTTGATATAAAGATAGAAGGATCAATTGATCACCCTACCAGCCCTCTCAGTTGACTGTATCGACTGGCTTGTATTGGCTAATCACCAGAGACCCTATAAAGACTGTTGCAGGGTTCATTTTCCAACAAATTTGTGCAATTTGCTTGCTGGTAATAAAGATTGAAACTGCTATCCATTGTATTTAATGTTGTTAGGTATCACAAAACGGAATGTAATACGAAAAAGTAGGTACTATTTTAGCGGTATTGATTCTCATTTCGCCCAGAATGCATTGCATGACGTCACGTTGGGGAGGCACGGACCAAAGCCACATTGAGGCCCTTCAGAGTATAGAGACTTGTAAGAGAGTGTTCAGCAGATTATACAGATACATAGATAAATACATAGATATTATATATAGTTAGTATATGCTACAGGTGAACCTCCTAAGATGGCGCAATTTGATTGGTTGGCCATCTCGGGATATTGGGCAATATCCAGTCTGACTGGACAAACACAAAATACATCTCATTAAAACTAGACACATGCGTAGATAGAGAGAGAGAGAGAGAGAGAGAGAGAGAGAGAGAGAGAGAGAGAGAGAGAGAGAGAGAGAGAGAGAGGAGAGAGAGAAGAGAGAGAGAGAGAGAGAAGAGAGAGAGAGAGAGAGAGAGAGAGAGAGAGAGAGGAGGGAGGGAGGGAGGGAGGGAGGGAGGGAGGGATGGACAGATAGACAGATAGACAGACAGATAGACAGATAGACAGATAGAAAGATAATTAAATATGTTCTATTATTTGCCTTGCGGAGCCAGCCAGTCCTGTGCATGTATGCAAATTAGCCATGCGCGCCAAACAGAAGAAAGACACAATGTTGAGAAGTCATAGTAAAAACTGATAGCAAGCGAAAGCTAAACCAGACTCTATCAATCACACACTTTGGGTCCATTCTAACTTATGGTATGAGGCTATTCTTTAAATCTTTGCAGTGACTGAATGTTGATGATAAAACCAATTGTTTTGCATAAGATGAGTGTGTGCGACTGTGTGTGTGTCCTTTCCGTCTTCGGCATACTGCATGGTTATGAAGGCCTTGGGGTTAGTTGTGGTCTTGAAGCAGCCTAGCCTTGGAGTTGGATAACTTGGAGTGATTGTGTACAGGCGTGCGAGAGTGAGAGAGAGAGAGCACACCCGCCGTGGTGATGTTTGGTTTGTTGTGGGCTGTCTGTCAGCATCCACCGGGTTGGACGAATGTGCTTTGCGTATGAGTTCAATGTACATCTGTCTGACCGTATTTACGGTAAAATAATGTCACACCACCATCAGTCATACTTGCAGGCACTCATTTGCAAGTGCACTGATTGCGTGTCCTTCTAAGTGCGCCAGATTGGTGCCAATTATTGTCGTGTTTGCATTGGAATGCACAATTTTGCCTCTACTTGTTGTTAAATCAACATGCATCCAAACAACTTTAGCCAGTGCAGTCTCCTATGTCAGTGTTGCTTTACAATACTATAGCATATCAGATTATCAACATTTTTAAGTGTGTGCGTGTGTGTGTGTTGCCATGTAGGCTAAATACTGATTGTCTTGGCTTGCATCCATGAAATATTGTAATGTTATAAGCCTACTGCAAAATGTACAGTATATCTGTATTGAGCAACAATCGGGAGATGGGGCCCCCCGAATATTGACGGATATTTCGCACACTGGGTAAAATAAAGCTTAGAAATAAACACTAGGCAAAGATGTTGTTACTGGAGCTAGTAGGCTAATATCAAGACGTGGGATAACTAATCGGAAATCTGTTTACAACGTCGGGGGAAAGATTTAATTAGGGGGGATTTCACAGGTGGGACTTGTAAGTTAGCCAATAGCTAGCATTATGCCTTCTATTTCTAGATCTACTGACTACGTTTACTGGTACTTATCTGAACGACATAATCACTGTCACTAGATATAAAGAAAACGTTGACTTTCACTCTCTGCAATTCACTGACAGTAAAAATAAATAAAAGTGTTGTTATTTTATGCACTGCTGTTCATTGACCAGCTCCAGCGCTCGGTGCTGTGCTGCTAAATGATAGCAATTCTCCACTCATTCCCCTCACATCATGCATTTAATTGGTTTGACCGCCATCAGTTCTCGGCAATTCCTCATTCGCCCTCTCACGTCTGACAGGTTCGAAATTATATGGCTGTGGGCCATCATACATGTTACTTGTGGTTCTTGCCGCCTCTTAGACGCCATAGTTTTAGCACGTCTCCCCAACGTGACGTCATCGCTGAATGGCGTTAGAAAACACCCGTTACTGCCAAAAACGCCAAAAACTGGACTTTAACACTATTTTGGAGACATTTTATGAATGACATAATTTGAGTGCTTTATGTACCCATTAATAAAAACTTCCAGTTAGCCTGCAACACAGCCTTTAACTAAGGTACTGAAGTGACATGGTGCTGCTTTAAGACCCAACATGTCGTTGTTGTTGTAGTACCTGCTGGTGGTCTCCGATGAGGATGAGGTGCTGACACTCTGGGTTCAGAGAGGTGATGGTGTGGGCCTCCAACACCTCAGCAGCCTCCTCCACTATCACCAGCCGCGGACGCACTTCCTGCAAGATCTTACGGAACTTGGCCGCCCCTGTGGTTGTCATGCCGATGACCTGGTTGGGCATTACACAAGATTTTGATGTTTGGCAAATGAAACCTCTTGAATCGTAAGTCTTTGTTTTACCAAAAGGTGTTCTAATAAAAAGATAATTAACTTGGCTGAATATGTGCATTGACCACCAGGGGTGCAAATGATTGTAGGCAGTATGCTCGATATTGCATATAACAGTGAATTCACAATACCCTGTGAATAACCCACTTTAATCTTAAATAGATGGAGATTAAAATCCCTTCCCCATGCATTATACCCTGTCTAGCACACTACCCGCGGTTTTCAAGCATGATACTGCAGTCTCTTTCCTGTATGTTCCTTCAACCGGGGTGGCATAACTCTCTCACTCTATAATAGCTGTGGTTATACCTTGGCGTTGCGGAGGAGGCTGATTTTCTCGTTGAGCCGCACCTCCTCCAACCTTTCCACCGTGTTCTGGTATTCCTCCATGGACTTCTGAAGTTGATCTTGCAGAAAAGACCTGTAGCGCGACACCCATAGCCTGCAGAAGATTACGTGGGGAGAGAAAAACACCATTTTATGTTACGATCCTCATCAGGAACTTCAGAACTTGGACCCTGTGGACGTCATGCCGTCCTTTTAGGGATACTATTTTTGTTACAAAACTTGAAAGAAAGTACTATCCCATAAAGCAGGGGTTCTCAACCACCTGGCCGCGGACCGGTACCGGGCTGTGCAGGATTGGCCACTGGGCCACGGAGATAAATAAAGAAATAAAGCCTACTTTTTTTTATATACTTATTGCATACTGTTAACATACGATGAACAAGCTCATCTTTGTTTTTATTGTCTTGATGTTTACGCAGTATATCGCAGTCGTGCTGTTGGACTGATAGACTGCTACTGTCTATTGATAAAACTGTCTTTTTATTCTTAATAATGGTCCTACAGTATCTGTGTTCATAGATTAGGTTAGGCAGGCATAGGTTTGTGTCATGGTCGCTGCATTAGCGACCCCTACTGGTTGGTTGGGGAAGCTTTAACAACAATAAGACACCACAAGTATGAAGGCATTATTGTAGCAAAAGTCTTTAGCACCTGTAACTGCAGAATTTGAATGCGTACACTAAAGTCACAGTAAATTTGAAGTCGTATATATTTATTTTGCATGTGTACTCTAAAGTCACAAATGTATAACAGTACATTTGTAGTCGTAAATATTATATTCTACCATTGTAAACACAAAATAGGGTCTACGAGTACACAAATCTTTTACAGGTGCACAAATCCTTTTGCTACAATTTTTGCAGGCAGCAGTTGGTGCAAAAACACATTCGCACACCCGTGTTTCATAATCTGAGAACATGATCAAAAGGTGTGCATTCGTAAACCCAAATTTGAACTAATGCATCAGAAGTTGCACATCTGTGAAAAATTTCCTCACAAATAAAATGATAAAGAACGCTATGTTGATTCAGCATTTTAATGAGCGAGCACAAATCCATGTTACAACTGCTCGAATCTGCTCCTGCAAGTCTCAGCTGTGGGGGTTTTTTGCAGGTAGTTTTGCAACACGTCTAGGTGGTAAATGTGTAGCAAAAGTATTCGTATCCGTAGATGCCAGAGCGTCTGTGGGCGGGACAGAATAGTTCCTCCCATAATTTGAGAAGTGAAGAGGGCGTCCTACTGAACGGAGGTGGGTATCCTACATTATGTTAAATGAAATGACTTAGTTCAAGTGAACTCCCCCCAAAGTATTGCATTGCATTCGCCCTCTTCACACGTTCCAGAAAGGAACGTATCCCGCGCAGAGTATGCTGCGATCTTTATAGGTCCATGGCTGACACGCAGTGGGTCCCAGTGTAATTTGAGAAATGCATCCCTGCCGGCGACTTTCATTGGTTTAGGAAATTATGGCGGAACTATTTTGTCCCGCCCACGGACGTTCTGGCATCTACGGATACGAATACTTTTGCTACACATTTACCACCTAGACGTGTTGCAAAACTACCTGCAAAAAACCCACAGCTGAGACTTGCAGGAGCAGATTCCAGCAGTTGTAACATGGATTTGTGCTCGCTTATTAAAATGCTGAATCAACATAGCGTTCTTTATCATTTTATTTGTGAGGAAATGTTTCACAGATGTGCAACTTCTGATGCATTAGTTCAAATTTGGGTTTACGAATGCACACCTTTTGAGCATGTTCTCAGATTATGAAACGGGTGTGCGAATGTGTTTTGCACCAACTGCGCTGCAAAAATTGTAGCAAAAGGATTTGTGCACCTGTAACACAGATTTGTGTACTCGTAGACCCTATTTTGTGTTTACAATGGTAGGATATAATATTTACGACTACAAATGTACTGTTACACATTTGTGACTTTAGAGTACACATGCAAAATAAATATATACGACTGCAAATTTACTGTGACTTTAGTGTACGCATTCAAATTCTGCAGTTACAGGTGCTAAAGACTTTTGCTACAATAATACCTTCATACACAAGAAGTATGGCTTTCTGGACAGACGTTGGGGGTCAGGATCGTGCAAGAGAGCACTTTACATTAAAAATTTAAATTTCCTTTCAGAAAAGACTATCTGCACATTCATGCGTTACTTTTTTTTAAAGTAGTAAAAAAATCCCCTCGCCCCGCCCGCCCACACCCCTCTTACACACTTATTGTATGTAGTACCTCCAGTCACTTAATGTACACACTTATTGTATATTTTTCGTACTTGCACTTAAAAATAGTACTTAGCATTGTATAGCACCTTATCCTAGCTATCCTTTATGTACGGTAATCGGTTTATCTAACAATTGTTAGTGCTTGGTGCACTTGTTATTACGACCATCCTTACTGTACCAACAGTGATATATGATATCTTTCTTCTGACAAATGTACTTAATGTAAGTCGCTTTGAATAAAAGTCTGCGAAATGCCCTAAATGTAAAATGTAAATTTAAACCCTGAAGAATCAAACCTTAATCTTACAACATTTTGTTCTGTTTTAGGTTCAATTACATCGTATTGCCAAAGATAATCTACTGTTGCACATATTTAAAGCTTCTTTCTGCATAAAATACATTTATTTTTTTAAATAAAGTAAAACGTAAAGTGAGGATAAACAATTTAAAAACAGGAAGTCATGAGGAAGTGAACGAGAAAAAAGTTGACCCATACCGATAAAGACTCCACCGTTCTGCCAAACTCAGTTGCCAAATATCATATATGGCCATTTCCTCTTTTTCAGTCATATCTGATTCCTTATCCAGTTCCTTCCGGAATTTTCTCTTGATACTTTTCCTCTGGTTTCTCTGCATCTGAACAATTCAGAATAACACGTTTTTAACTGGGTTTTATTCTAGGTTACAATTCCAAAGTATGAAAGAACTATGATTGCTTAGATCACTTGCCTGCATTATTTCAGATGAATAAGTTAATGGTTTAGCGAGTGAAATTTATGATACGGCCATGGTCTATTCGCTCTTCCTAAATACTCCCATTGCCGTTGAGCAAGGTACTCCAATTTTTCTTTCTTTATTTTATGAGGCACTTCTTAGCTGCCTCGACATGTTAAAAAAAACACTTCAAAAAGTAGCTAAGAATTTATAAAAGATGTATTAAAGATGCATGACGTCACTGTTCAACAGAAACAAGGCTGTCAGCTTTACCTGCCATTCCTGGTCACTCTGGCCCTTCTGTTGGCGGACGTTCTTAAAGTTCATGGCCAGAATCTGTTCCTCTGCTTGGTGCAATTTCTGCTGCCTGATCATCCTCGAATTTGGACGCTCAAAGCCGTCTTCGATAAATCGCTCATTGTGAATCTGGTCTGCTTCCTCAGCGATCTGGATCATCTCATCCGCTTCCGCTTCTGGGTCCGATTCCCTGTCTGAGGCATTGAAACCAGAAATTGAAAATATAATTGACGCAAATCTTATTAAGAAATGTGGCCGCTTATAATTTCTTCCCATGCCACTATTTATTGATGTAGGTGTAATTAATGCATCAATGTCTGTATACAGTTTACAGGAAATTTGTGTACTGACTTATGTCAATCTACTGTGATACAGACTGTGATAGTCAGTGTAGCCAGGGATATTACAAAATGTATAAAGATATATCATTCAAATTAAATTTAAATGTAATTTAAATATGAAATAAATGTTCTGAAGCTTTATTGTATGATCAAATTCTTTGTTTCCTTTCAATTGTCAGGGTATAATCGAAGAAAGTCTTTGAAAGTATCCAAATAAATAAATAAAGATACCTGAAAATAAGACGCCGCCAGGATACGAGACAATAAGGCAACGGAAGATCTGTTTCGACCTCGCTCTGACCGTCACTACGGTCTAAAAAAGGAATGATCACCTTCGTTCTGCCTATCACCGAGACCATATGTCAAAATCGTCATGTCCATGACTTCCGGAAGCAGAACGACTTGCGTTAATAAATAGCAGAGAATGCTCTTGGGTCAGTCTCTTTTCCCTTCACGCCAAGGAGACCTCTTTTGTGAGTATAAGAGACTTCTTTAAGGTAAGAACATTCCACTTATACGTAATTCGCTACCTGTGTGGTACGGGTGCATTTTTGCCCCCGAGGATTGGAGTGGTGTGTTTTGTAAGGTAAGCTAGCTGCTGTTTCAGCTTAGATTTACCGGTGTTTAAGTTGCGCTAGTTTCCGGGTGTTTTGTGTTTGTTTATACAGTGCCTAGATGGCTGTTCGCAGCCGTGGGCTTCGTGTGAGCCCACTAGGTGCGTTCGCGCGCTGGTGTGGGCCGCCGTGCTGTCTTCTGTGCGTTACTGTTGTAGCCAAAGTTTTCCGTGAGTCTACTGGTTATCTTGTTTTACTGCATTGTGCAGCCGGATATCGTGTTAGCCTGTAAGTTTGCTGCAGGCCACCTAGCGCTGTAGTTTATTGTTTGTTTATATTATTGCACGGTAAGTAATTACGTTGCTGAAATATTTTGTGTTGCCTGCTTGTGGCAGTGAGAGGTTTACTGTTTGAGTGTTACTTGGATTTATTTCTGAGTTCGCTGTTTATGGTATAGCCTGTTTTTTGGCTTTATACTTTCTGTTTCTGTGCGCTGTGTCGCCTCCCCCGCCACGCCCTATACCCCCGTCCGCAGATGGTGGGGGCTAGTGTGCGCCTGCTAGGTGCATTTGTGCGCTGGCGCGGGCCACCTCTGTGGTAATGTGACACCCTAGACGGCTGTTCGCTGTCAGTGGGGCTAGTGTGCGCCTGCTAGGTACATTTGTGCGCTGATGCAGGCCACCGTATTACCTTGGTGGACTAGTCGAGGAGGACTCCAGGCATCAACACCGCCTAGGCTTCTTGGGCCTGCGATGGCTTCCCACTACTGCAGGATCTGTAGCGGCTCCATGAGTGCCGGTGATGGGCACAGGGAGTGCTCCATTTGTCTTGGGGCCACACACATCCTGGAGGACGTCGACAACCCCTGCAGCGCTACCTGCGACCTCTCCAGGGGCGAAAGACAACGCCGGGCCACCCTGATATGCGGCCAAGTGCATGAGGGCCGAAGAGAGAGGCGACGTTCCCCTGTCCAGCCACTCCCCTTCAGTGGGGATGGCCGTAAGCAGAGTCACAAGCGGGGCCGGCAGCGTGAGTCCCCCCACAGAGAGCTGCATCCAGTCCGGCTAAGCGTCCGGGTGAGCGTCCGGCTGGGCGTCCAGCTGAGCGTTCGGCGGCAGCTGCAGTGACCGAGGGCGGTAGTGCGGAGTCGCTCCAGATCCTCTCGGCTCTCCGGGCTCTGGCACAGAAGATGGACAGGCTGGTAGATTGCCAGGGCTCTGCTCCAGATACTCTGCCCCCTGGCCAGGAGGGCGCCCTCTCATCCAGGCCTGGTAACCATGGTGAGGAGGAGGAACGGGGCAATGTGGATGTGCTATCCCTCTACGCTCCCTAAACAGATGCAGACAGGCTCTGCAGAGCCGGGTGGCGGTTCCATGGGGGGGGGGGAAGAGGTCCCCGTCAGCTCCCTGATGTCGCAGGTGCTGAGTGCTGCTAACAATCTGGACCTTGAGGCGCCCGCAAATGTTCCGGCTCCCATGGGAGGTATCTGGGAGGGCATCCCTTGTGCTACCCTACCACCCCCCCTTGCCGGTGCCGCCTGACTACATGGCAATGCTGAGGTCATCATGGGGTAAGTTGACGCAGCGCCCGCAGTTCAACGCAGGCTGCCGCCAGCTAGCAACAGCTACTTACCCCGTGGAGACTGGACTCGGGGACATGCCACCGGTCGAGCCCACGCTGCCCCCGCAAGGAGTGCGCAAAGACGGACCGCCTGGCCACTCGTGCTTTTAATGCAGCAGCACGAGCGGCCCGGATGGGTAACGCTCTGGCCATTACGCTGGCGTCACTCCGCAAGACGCTGAGTCGGGACGACCAGGACGCCAGGGCCCTGCTGGATGCAGCTCTGTCGTCCCACGCCCAGCTGACACGGGATGTGGGAGACGCCATGGGTTCCGTGGTGTTGTGCCGCAAGCAGGTTTGGCTGGCACAGACCTCCCTGCCAGAGCCTATCAAGCAGGAGCTGCTGAATCTCCCAGTTGCCCTTGGGCATGTTTTCCACCCAGGATCCCAGGAAGTGCTCGACCACGCTGAACGTGCCACAGCGTCGAGGAAAGGTGTCCAGCGTGTAAGCCTGCAGCGTAAGCCTGCCCCAACGGTCAGCGGGGCGTCTGTAGGCAGATATAGGCCATGGCTGCCGGCCCGGCCTCCGCCGAGGGGGAACATCCCACAGGCCTCTGGTGACCGGCGATTTCGCCCACCCGACTAGAGATCAGCCCCATTTTCCTGTTCCAGGGGTATAGGGGGTCACCAGCGGGGCACAGGCAGGGGTGTGGGCCGCGGTAGTGGTCCCGCATAGCATTTCAGGGGCGCCCGTCGATTGCCCTTCCCAGTTGTCACAGACCTCCTGGGAGGGGATTGTCCCAGACCCTTGGGTCGTGGCCAAGGTGGCTCGGGGCTACCGATTGCAATTTCAATGGCGGCCCCCTACGTTTTCAGGGGTCAAGGTAACGTCTGTACAGGACCCGGTTTTAATGTCCGTACTTGCGAAAAAGGTTCAAGAGTTACTTCTGAAAGGGGCCATCTCAGAAGTACCGCCCACGCACAGCTTGCTGGGTTCTACAGCAAGTATTTTATTGTTCCCAAGAAAGACGGCAGTCTGCGGCCCGTTCTCGACCTCAGGCCCTTGAATGGGTATCTCAAGGTGCTGCCCTTCAAGATGGTCCACACAAGGGTAGTGATGCAGTCCATCCGGCAGGGAGAGTGGTTCACATCTATGGACTTAAGGGATGCCTACTTCCACGTCCCGATTTGCCCGGAACACAGGCCCTTCCTGCGCTTTGCCTTCCAGGGCAGGGCGTTCCAGTTCCAGGTCCTACCTTTCGGCCTTTCACTCTCCCAACAGGTTTTTACTCGTGTGGTGTCAGCCTCTCTGTCCCCCCTCCAGGCTTGCGGTCTGAAGATACTGCCGTATTTAGACGACGGCTCATTTGCGCCCCCTCCCGAGAACAGGTAGTGCGCAACGCGGAGACAGTTCTGGCCCACATTCAATTCTTGGGCTTCACGGTCAGCCACAAGAAGAGCAACCTGCAACCCCGCCAACAGGCAGAATTCGTCGGTGTCCTTCTCGACTCAGTCGGCATGACGGCGTCTCTCACTCCACGGAGAGTGGACAGCTTGCTCGGCATGCTGGGTCATTTCCGCTTGGGCGGTCACGTGACCGCACACAGGGTCCAGAGGCTGCTGGGTTTGATGTCTGCAGCAGCAGCGGTAGTTCCTCTTGGCCTGCTGAGGGCACGCCCCCTGCAGTGCTGGTTCAATGCCTTCGTTCTTCACCCGAAGAGTGACAGGCAGGTGAGGCTGCGTGTGTCCCGGGCTTGCATCCGCGCCCTGCGCCCATGGAGGGACCAGGAGTTATTGCACCGAGGTGTCCCACTGGGGGGTCTTCCCCACAAGAGACAGGTCATTTCGACGGAAGCGTCCCTGATAGGGTGTGGAGCTGTCTGGGAAGGACGGATGGCGAGGGGCATGTGGCAACTCCCATGGACGTTGGAGCACATAAACGTCCTCGAGCTGAAGGCCATCCATCTTGCCTTGCAGAGATTCCTGCCGGTGTTACAACACCAACACATTCTCGCGAGGACAGTACTGTGGCGGTGTACTATGTCAATCACCAAGGGGGAACAAGGTCCCAACAGTGCCTCCAGGTTGCGGAGGGCTTACTGACTTGGGCATGGCCGTGGCTGTCTTCACTGAGGGCAGTGCACATCCCGAGCGTGGAGAACAGAGCGGCCGACATTCTTTCCAGGATGGGACCACTCCCGGGAGAATGGAGATTGAGCACGGAGGTCCGTAAGCCAGATCTGGATGCGGTACAGGGTCGCACAAGTAGATCTCTTTGCATCGGCGGAGACGACGCACTGCCCAGAGTGGTACTCCCTCACAGGGCAGGGGGGCAGTTTGGGCCTGGATGCTCTGTCACAAGAATGGCCGACAGGCTTGTTGTATGCTTTTCCTCCACTCCCGCTCATAGCGCAGGTCCTCCGGAGGATCCAGGAGGTGGCCAGCGAGGCCTTGGTTCCCGGACCTGCTCCAGCTGCTGCAAGGTCATCCATGGCAGTTGCCATGCAGAGTGGATCTTTTGTCACAGGCAGATGGGCGGATCTGGCATCCGAACCCAGGGACCCTCTGCCTGTGGGTCTGGCCCATGCAGGGCCCGTCGCCGAGCAGGTAGATGTGTCAGTTCAGGACATGCTGAATAACTCCAGGGCTCCATCCACTAGAGCTTGCGACGCACTCAGGTTTGCGGATCTTTTCAGATTGGTGTGCTGGCAGGGGCCTCGAGCCAGCGGCTTGCCCTGTGCCACAAGTTTTGCATTTCTCGCAGTCCGAATTGGATCAAGGCAAGGCGGCCAGTACCGTGAAAGTCTATGCTTCAGCCATTTAAGCCTTTCACCAGGGCGTGGGCAATATTCCCCTTGGTAGGCATCCCTTGGTTTGCCAGTTCTTAAAGGGAGCCCGTCGGTTGCGTCCAGGTCGCACATTGCGGGCACCGGGCTGGGATCTGCCCACAGTTTTAACCTCACTTACTTGAGGCCCGTATGACATTTACATTTACGTTTAGGGCATTTAGCAGACGCTTTTATCCAAAGCGACTTACAATAAGTACATTTGTCATATGAAGTGCAACAATATATCGCTATCGGTACAGTAAGGATGTTCATAGAACCAAGTGCAAGTACAACAATCACTAGGCTAACCAAGTTCCCGTGTTACAGCAATGATAGCAGCTACTGCAGTTGCTACACAGTTAAGTACTATAATACAATACAATACAACACAACACAATACAGTGTACAATGGTGGCCAGAGGGGCGAGGGGGGCTATGCAGAGTCGAGGTGGACTCTGAACAGGTGAGTCTTGAGTCTTTTTCGGAAGATAGTGAGCGACTCTGCGGTCCTGAGAACGGCAGGGAGCTCGTTCCACCACTGAGGTCCCAATACCGAGAAGAGTTGTGACTTTGCTGAACAACCTTTGCTAGCTCTTAGCGATGGCGGTACCAGATGTCAGCGGAGGGATCGAGCTGGGGTGTGTGGCTTTAGCAATGCTTAGGCAGGGGCAGTTCCATCGACTGCCTTGTATGCCAGTACCATCGTCTTAAATTTGATGCGAGCTACTACAGGGAGCCAGTGGAGGTCCCGGAAGAGGGGGGTCACATGGGAGAACTTCGGTAGGTTGAACACGAGGCGCGCTGCCGCATTCTGGATGCGCTGCAAAGGTTTAATCGCAGAGGCAGGAAGTCCAGCCAGGAGTGAGTTGCAGTAGTCGAGGTGGGAGATGACCAGTGATTGGACTAGAAGCTGAGCTGCTTCTAGTCCAGATTCTGCGGATGTTGTAAAGTGCAAATCGGCAGGATCGGGCCACCGCAGTGATGTTTGCGGTGCAGCATAACTGTTTGTCCAATACCACACCGAGGTTTCTGGCAGTTGGAGAAGGAGATACAGTGATGTTCTCAACGGTGACCAGTTAGTCCATGTGTGGGCAATCTTTCCCTGGGATTAGGAGCTCGGTTTTGTTGAGGTTAAGTATGAGCCTATTTTAGACGCAGATTCGCGTTCCTTGTCGCTTAAGACTGCATTCCTCTTGGCGCTCTGTTCTGCAAAACGTGTCAGTGAGCTGTGTGCTCTCTCCGTTAGCGACTGCCTTAGGTGGCTGGCAGGAGGTGCTAGTGTGTCACTTTGGCCAAATCCAGCTTTCCTGCCAAAGGTTATTAATCTGCAGTCCATTAACCAGGTTCTGGAGGTGACTCAATTCCAGCCGTCTTCCACCTCACAGGTGGAGCAAGACAAGATGCTGACCCTGTGCCCAGTCAGGGCCTTGAGGGCCTATTTGGCCCGTACACAGTCCTTGCGGAAAGCACACTCTCAGCTTTTCATCTCTTATGGGGCAGCAAGGCAGGGGCTTCCTCTCTCCAAGCAGAGACTATCGCATTGGCTGGTGGAGGTTATTTCCCATGCTTACAGGGCGCAGGGAATACCGTTTCCTTCAGGGACGAGGAATCACTCTACCAGGAGTATGGCTACGTCTTCGGCTGCCCTCGCCCGCCCCCAGTCAGCGACGCCGCCCTCATGTCCGTGACCGAGCGAGGTTTTAATAATTGATTCTGGGTTCCTTGCGACCCTTTTGGTTTGTGTCATCACTTTTTTAGACCGTAGTAATGGTCAGAGTGAGGTCAAAACAGATCGTAAGTTACGAAGGTAACTTTGGATCTGTGAGACCGAGGGATGACCGTCACTATCCTTGTCGCTCGGATCATCCTGAGGCGTTCAGGGATAGGAGACTGACCCGGGAGCATTCTCTGCTATTTATTAATGCAAGTCGTTCTGCTTCCGGAGGTCATGGACATGATGATTTTGACATATGGTCTCGGTGATAGGCAGAACGAAGGTGATCATTCCTCATTCCATCATTCCATTAGACTCTTTTAGACCGCCTCCCAGATCCATAGTTACCTTTGTAACTTACGTTTCCTTGGGTCCACCTTGCCGGCGGGTAAAAGCTAACTGATTGCGGTTGTGACTACCCCGCAATCGGATATATGAACATAATTTCACTGCATTACGGTTGTAGTATGTTGAGGACAGTTTAGAACACCGTATCAACAAAAATCAGACGGCATGTTGCTATCGATATCTGTGCGAGAACAGCACTTAAATCTACGTTCCGGCTGCTATCTGTTTTAGGGGCCGTCTACAAATTACACCCCACAGACTTCACCGTGGAATGGTTTCAGGAAATAAATTACCACAAATCAACAAAAATACATTTTGTCATTCTGATTGATGTAGTAGTTGCCAATGGTGGGCTGTTACTTACAGGTGATTATTTGCTGATAATGAATCATTATATTACTTTGCATTATAGTGAATCGGGATGCAATTAATAGTTTGAAATAGTCACCAAAAATCATTAAGAATAAATGTTAAAATAAATGAATAGATTAATTAATTAATTTTGAGGCACCAGGGTTTCTTCTGTTGGGCTGGCTGGTTTGAAAGCGTTGCAGCCTTAATTGTTATGTTTTGTATTTGAATAAATTATTCTTATTCAACAAATACTTGTTGGTTTTATATATTTTCTTAATATGCCTACATTTTCCATTTTGGGTAAGTATGTTTTGCTATTGGGCAAATAAAACATAACAGAAAAAGCTTAAAAAGCTTAATGTCAAGGCCCGCAATCTGTCTTTAAAAGACTTGTGGAAGACAGTGGTCATGTGCAATGAGTGCAAGAGAATGAAAATGCTTTCGGCATGTAAAGAGGATGTATGAATATAACAAAAATGCTTTGCAATGAAATAAATTGCCAACCCTAACTTTAAATTTGTACAAACCTTAAATATGGATGGCTGTTTTCTTCAACAGTGACAGAACCAAAAGGGCAACCACTAAAGAAGTTGACTATTTTGTTGTTAAGCAGGAACCTCACCTTCATGGGCTTCCTCTTCCGCTTCCTGCTGGAAGAATGAGGGACCTAATCCCAACCACTCAACCATTAGACTCTGCCTCTTTTCTCTTGAATGCAGCTCTTCGTACCAGCCAGCTTGTTGGGAGAATTGCATGGAAGATTAATGATGTACATTAAAAATAAAATATGAATAATATGAAAAACAAGTATAATTAAGTCACTCCATATGAGCATGATGTTTGTGTATGTTCATATAATCGACATAAATAAGAATAACTTACAGATGGACCTTGCAGGCGGTTCCAGACTGCGCCAGTGTCTATTTGAAATGTAATTCTGTAGAATGTTCTCCCGGAGGACCCCCTTCTGACTGCACTGTAGTTGTACCGAGTGAACATTGACCTCATGCTCCCGCATTTGCAGATTGCTTATAATCTACAAAAAAAGGTTTAATCGATTCAGCATTGTATCCGTAATTGTGTAGGACAGTGTTCAGATAAAGTTGAATCGCAGCATAAAACATGATCAAAAAGATGCTCAGGTGGATAACAAAAGTATCTGACCTAAGAAGAGCTTTAGGTTAGCCAGCCAGCCAGCCAGCCAGCCAGCCAGCCAGCCTGCTAGCCTGCCAGACAGACAGACAGACGACAGACAGACAGACAGACAGACACACAGACACACAGACACACAGACACACAGACAGACAGATCTCCTATCTAGTTGTTGTTGCGATGATTAGCGGTAGGTCAGTTGGTCAAGGGATCTCACCTCTGTAAAAGCATATCGTAGGTGGTTGGGCATGTTTCTATCCAAATTCCCCTTACGGAAGGCTTCCATTAGATTTTTCAGGATGAAGGGCTTTAGGTCCTCGCTGTTGCTCCGGCCCCCAACTCTCACGATGCCTCTTCTTAGAAATGTATGGATACCTTCAAATATCCAAAGGAAGACAAAGCAAGAGAGCAAAACTTAAAGCAGTTTGAAAAAATTTGTAGAGTGGAATATGAGCAGAATAGGGTTGTACTCTCACAGAATTCCCAAAAGATGTTACCCATTCCAATACAATTAGTGAATCGAACATTAAAGCTGAGGTGTGCCAGTTTACCAGAATTAGTTAATTTTCAATATTACTTAAACTTCATTAAACATGTTGAAGAGTGTAGAGCATCCTGATAGGCTGAGTGACAAGAAGAAGCTCGTTCTAGAATAATCATGTGCATTGAGCTGGAACAATCAATCAATGTATTGAAAGAACCATGTAACGTATTTCTAATCTTACTTGGTAACAAAATCTGAAAATGTCAGGAATCGATTTTCAATTCATATCTACACAGACAGAAAATTGTGTTTGCTCATAGCAGGAAGCTGACAGCGATTTGCCTATAGAATTAAGCTCTTCAGCGGTTTCTCCTGCTTCTCTTCCATGTTGGTAGAGCGAGGTGAGAGAGGCTCGTTGGGCCTGGTCGGGAGACGAAATGAGACCAATAGGAAGGGTCTGTGGGCCACATTGGCTGTGGTGGCAGTGGTGCTTACCCTCCAGGAACTGGTCCAAAGCATGGTTTGTGAAACACACGACAAGCATTGGCGCAGCCTCCTGACCGGCACCCCAGAGTTCCTGGTTGGTCAACAGAGCCTTGGCGATTTTAAGGCCGACGTGGGTCTTTCCTATAGACGGATCAGAAATGTAGTTACAGCCTAACAACAGCACGACATGCTTGCTAAGCTTTACATTCCTGAGAAAACATCATCTCAGGTAGGGTAGAAACCGCCCTAGTTTGAGTATGTTTTATCCTGAGTCTGTTGTTTTAGCTAGCCTGAAAAGGCAAGGGAGGTCGTTAGCAATTGCATGATTCCCCGTCTCCAGCATGCACCCATCCCAGACCACCAGTTGAACTCAGGACCAAATACATTCCCTCACCTCCTACTCTGGATAAGACATTCCATGACTACGGGGTCTCACCAAAACAAAAGCTTCTGGTTTTAATTTAATCCAGATACAAACTGATCCAGATACAAATCCTACTAAAAAGCATTGATGCGGATCAAACCAGGATTGGAATATGAGATCTAATCCTACAGTGTGTTCCCCCACTTTTTGTACCTCCCCTCCCAGGTTGACTTTGCTACATCAGAAAATATGTGAACCTATCCGAAATCTTGCCAATTTATGTTTATTTTTGAACTATGGTTAAAGTAGAAGTGCCTACCAGTGCCAGGGGGTCCTTGTATGATGGCTAGCTCCTGAGTGAGAGCCAATTGAAAGGCTTCCATCTGAGACTCGTCCAGGTCAAGGGTCTCCTTGGCAGGCCAGTCAGCAGGCCTGAGGCAGTGAAAGGGCTTGATCTTCTGGTTCTTCTTAGGGTCTGCCACCTGTTCCAGGTTGTACACGTCGTTTCCCCTCAGATACCGTGGGGGTTGCACATCTGGGCTGCACTCCACTATATACCTGAAGTCGACACATTGGGGATCGACACATCGGGGATTTGGTTGTCAAATAAGGACATACAAGTGATTCAGGGAATAAAAGAGCACCCAATGTGATGTTAATTTACTAAAGAAAAAAAAGTAAGGTTTAATGAGGTTTATTACATTAATTATTATCTTTCTATAAATATACTCTCACAGACATTGTATCCTGTAATGGCTGTGTTTTTTTGTTAGCGGATAATACAACTAATGTTTAACCTCTGAAAGGGAAGCTCATCTCCCTGTACTTCCTGCAGGCCCTCCAGAACATGGCGGTAGGCCTCAAAGTAGGCAGACGTCTCCACCATCAGAAACGGCTGATTGGTCTGTAGAAAAAGGTAGGTTATGGTTGCGAGATATTCATTGTACAATGCCACCTTGGTACTCAACACAGTAAAACACAGTAAACCATTAAAGTACACAAAGTCCTACCTGCATTGTTGCCAGCTTTTGTTTGCTCTCATCAGAAAAGATGACCTGAATTCTGCCTTTCTTCAAGTCGTTCAGCTCTCGTTCAGATATTGTAGCAAACAGGATGCTCTCAAAATTGTCACACGACATGCACAACAAAGAACCATAGAGTAACCGCTTTGAGCTTTCCCAGCGAACAAACTGTTGAAAAAGATGGTTCCTTCATTACATCATAAAGGTATAATCAACATAATGTTAAATGGTTGTTATTAATATAGAAAGACTGTTGGATGTCGGTCCAGACACTTACCTTCAGAGGCTCAACGTCAAATTCGATAACATAGGCTATGCCTGAACGCGTGCACAGAGGCGACTCCAATTTGGCGTCAAAGTACACACTGATGTCGTTGAAGCGCTCCTTCTTAAGCTGCTGGGTATTCCCCCTGTCCAAATCGCTCGAGATCAATCTCTGGATCCCCTCACGTAGCGGCCGCACAAAGTCCTCTCTCAGCAGTCGGAAGTGCGTGTCGAGGTAGGTTTCTGTGTTGGCGTGTTGGCGAGTAGTGGCGTTGGGCCTCAGGTAGGGTGTCTTATTTTCATGGAACTCCTCTCGTGTTGGATAGATGGGTATTGTACGAAAGTTCTCCAGATTTTCCTCACCTGGAAAGCAGAAGTTTGCACCTTTACAATTTTACAATTAAAGTAAATTTGTATGCATGTTACGAATTAATGAATGTTGTGTTTTCTGTAGAGGTCTGCCATTAGTGTAGTTTCATTATTTCTTACTTATATGTTTCAACCAAATGTTTTAAGAGAGCAGTGTGCATGTGACCAGTGTTCATCCAATAAAAAGGTGGCACAAGATGTTTATCATTGGCACATAACTTTAGACCCGGTGTGCAGCCACTTGGTAAGCTCCCTTAATTTCTTGTTTTCTTGTCTTTCAGGTTGTCACTTCATGTTGTCTTGCTATGTCGTCTAAAGATAACGCAATAGCGCTATGCTCAGGTAGATCCTAGCACTTTACTAAAATAACCAAAGTTAAAACTATATATATATATTTAGAATACATAAAGCCATTTGGACTTATAACGTCGCTGTCCCATCCGTGTCCATCCATGTTCGTTTTATTTAGTTTTCAGAGTGTGGATTAAATGTATCGCAGGGACCGGCATTTGACATGGGCGCTGTACTTCCTGGTTTGCCGCGGGGCATTCTGGGAGCTGTAGTTTCCCATTGTGGAGAAAGACTAGATTCACCTTTGCAAAGGCTGTTCAGTAGGATTCGAATATGGCGCATAATGTTTGACATTTGAAATGTGTACATGAAAGATTATGAGTTATTATTATTATAGATTTGTATTTTGATGAATGCAGGTGATGTTTGCGTTATGCACATGAGGAGTGAAATGTTGCATTCCTTATTTTCCAGATTTATTACCTGCTTTCCCTTTGTGAAAATAAACAAACAAAAGTGGAATACCGAGTAATATTCTTTGTACACCGGGTTACCCTTTCCGTGGGGAGAAAACGGAACAATGAGTCTCATGTCTAAATCTTTGCCAGTTTTTTAAACTAGTCTTAAACATCGTTTCTTAATAATTAATGACCTTGGTTGTCGAGTTGGTCGGATAAGAGTGGAAGGAGGTCCCGGTCTGAACGCAGGCTCCCCTCCCTGGATCTCTCTTGGAGTTCCTGGGTTAAACCTTGGATATCTTCCAGCTTTTCTTCAGTTGGACGTGCAATGTCAACCCCAGAGCTCCTCAGGGCAATGAGAGTGGCCAGCAAGAGAACAACCAGCAGAGACACAGCCTGGACTGAGCTGGCTGGGAAGATGCTGAGCACCTGCAGCACCAAATTATATACATGATAACAATAGTTAAATTCACCATAATCATACAAATAGTAAGTTAGGCCAACAAGTCACTTATGACTGGACACACTGCAAATATATATAATCAATACTTCCGCTCCATCAACAAAATCTGTTGCTTACTTGATTGCAATTTCACAGCAACTATATACCATCACATTGGTTGTTAAAACATTGCACAACAATTGGGATGTCATTTAGTGTGTACAGCTGCCCATGCAGCCCTCGTACCTTAGACAGGACAGCTATCATGTGTTGTCAAAAGTCCTGCGGGGTACTGTTCCCTGCGGTTGGGGTCGGACTCTGAACTCATTCCGCTTACGTATTGCGGGAGGATGGTGCGCAGGAACCCGCTGTCCTTCACCACACCAGCAAGGTGCTGGACCGTGCTCCTATCCACGCGCGACTGGAAGGCCCTGCTCAGGGCAGAGCAAACGAGCTGCACGAGGTCATGCCGGATATCTCGCTCCTCCAGGAGCGCTTGAAAGGCAGGAGAGGAGGAGAGGGTGATGGCCACCTCCGAGGGCGGTTTCTCAGAGAGCTCCGCCAGCATTGTGTAGGTCATCCTGCGACCCCCACCCCTACCTCGACTACCACATCGACCCCCTCTGGCGCTCTGATCTCTCTGATCAGCTGGCGCTGTGCCCGTCAAACTCCCGCTTCTCTCTCTTGCTGCATGTCGTGTGAAATCTCCGGCTCCAGGGGCCATCCCACCTCGCCTACCCCCCCTGCCGCCTCTGGCGTTTCCTTCTCTCATTTCTCTATCCCCTGTTCTTCCTAATGATCTATCTCCACCCCTCCATGATCTACCTCCTCCCCAACTTGTCCCTCTTCCTTGTCCTCTGCCTACTTGACTCACATCAGGGCGTCTTTGATCTCTCCAACCCCTTCTTCTTCCTCCTATCCCTCCTCTGTCCTCCCATGGTCCAGCTCTCCCTGTAGCAGCCGTGCCGTCCTCCCACCCACTTTGTTCTCCTCCTTTTACTCTGCTATTTCTACACTCGCTACTGGCCCTCGACTGTCCCCTGAAAGAGTCGTTGTCACCTTTATGATTCGAGTGGGGGGGGGGGGGGGGGGAGTGGAAGCAAAATTGTTAGCCAATAGAGATAGTGTAGTAGGCTATTACACTGACACATTTCAGACATCTTCTAAATTACCTCTTCCATCATTTCTCTTCATGGATTCTCCACCCCCTGTGTTTTTCGTTGGTCCATCCATACTTTAAATAAAGGGTCGCTAAAGAAAAAGAGGAAGGCATGAAATTATGTTAGTTTAACAACTTCAAGTCAGAACTCCGTAATCGCTGCCACCTGCTGGACGCAGTAAATACGTGCAGGACAAACTAAGTTTCATTTCCTCCCCATGATCTCTGGAAATGGATCGGTAGACGCTTTCGTTTTCAATGCACATCGAAAAAATTAAAGGAATCCCAATATTAACACAATATGAATGTAAGGCAACAATTATTTTCTGAAAAGAAGTACAAATGATACGACTAATGTTATATTTTGTGTTACTTCTGCTACTAAACAGAAAACTACAGCTGTATATTTTTGTACACAAATACTGATTCCACATAAAATAAATTATAATTGATAATTATAATTATAATAATAATCTATACAATGTAACCCCACGACTCGAGCACTGCTGTTTGACGTTGGCTGGTTCAATAATAGGTAAAATAATCGTTCCCATTTAGCCTATAAATACATCCACACATTGTTATTTCAAGTCGTCGTAGTAAGGGTTAGTAGTTAGAGTTACACCCTAAAAGACAATATTTACTTCGTAAACCAACCTGGTCCTCAACGAACCCTTCGCGGTGCTGCGGTGGCCAACTCTTCACGTTTCACACGAAGGCTCTGAGTGAAGGGTGCGCCTGTGTTGCTGCCTGTGACATCATGTTTATTTCCCGGGGTTTCGATTCTCCCCAATTCATTAGTTTTCTGTTTCATTTGTAATTGCAGTTGTAAATTATGCTGATGTAACCTTATATAAACGGCAAGATATTAAACCTATATTTCTCTAATATATTTATTGTTAGGCTATTATCTTATCCTCGGATTTTCGAATTGATTGTAACGTTGGGGCAATCAATAAAGACCTCTAGCTATTTATTATTGATTGGCCAATAGTCATTTCGATTTGTTCAGCTTAATTTAGGTATTTTATCATAGATCCATCCAACTTTGCGTTTTTATCAACTGACAAATCTAATGTTCCTCTAGGATGAAACTCGTGAAGGTTTAAAGCCTGTAAAGATGGTTATTGTACTTTCTACACACAAACCACGTTCTACCAGACCTGGTCAAAAATAAAACAATTCTAATGGATCCCCCCTTCCTCTCTACTGAAAACTTGACAAAGGGAATCCTAATGTGAAAGTTGAGATAAATACAATTCAAGTAAGTGAGGTTGCATAATTTTCTTCCATTATGCACACTTAATAAACAATAGGCCTACTTCAATTTCATGTAATAAATAAATAGATAATAATTTGTGTTGGGTTAAAAGGTTAAAATGTTAAGATAATGTATCTTAACCATGTGTAATTAGAATGTGTAAATGTGCTGGAAGTGCACGGAACTAATGTTTTTGTTCCTAGTTTCCCTACGTCAGTTTTAATTGATGTAAAGGCCTGACCATGCGTGTGGCTCTATGCACAACTCCTACTTCCTGGACTTAGTGCAGCTCCTTCATTTCCTGTCTCACATTACTGGACAAACTGATTAATCCAAGTGTGTCTGAGTAGTCACAATGGTCAGACACACCTGGATTAATCAGTTTATCCAATAATGTAAGACAGGAAATGAAGGAGCTGCACTAAGTCCAGGAAGTAGTGGAGTTGTGCATAGAGCCCGTTGCCGTGTTCCAATACCCGTACTGTCCGTACTTACTAGCCAAAATTTGAGTACACAGTACGTTCCAATTCAGATCCGGCGAAAAGAAGTACACTTCAAGGACCCGGATGTCTTACTCAAAACGGGCTAATCGTGAAGTGTGGATCGAAGGACACTCTCCGTACTCAACGGCAGCCATCTTAGCTACGTAGCGGAAGAGGCGGAGCCAGGTTGAGCGCTCAACTCGAAAAAATAATGGATACCGAAGTGACAGCATGAGTGACAGCGCCTGCAGCTGCGGCTGTCGCAATCGTCATTTCCGGTAAGTGCACCACAGAGTACTCGATTTGGAACAGCACTCACATCTGAAAAATTAGTGTACTCAAGTGAGTACGGATAGTGCAGAAAGTGTACTTCCTTTAAGTATAGGCCTACTCATGGAAGCACGGGTATTGGAACACGGCACATGGCTGTGTTCGAAACCGCATACTTTCCTACTACTCATACTAACTCTGACGTCATTTTGAGTATGCGAATGCGCAGTATGCGAGTTTGAGTATTCGAGGAGTTGTCACACCAAATTTGTACCGGGTGACGTAATCCATTCAAACCTGCCTAGCAACAGATGACCGCGCCGCGGACGATCGCGAGATGACCGCGGACGATCGCGAGATGACCGCGGACGATCGCGTCGAATGACGTAGGAAAGTTCGCGAACAGCCTCGATATAGTTCATAGATATATTATAGATATTATATATTATATTATAGATATAGTTCGATATACGTAGTTATTTTGTCTCTGGCAACATGAGCGCGAATGTTTTTTGAAACCTGCTTTATACACTCAGTTTACTAGCTTAATGCGATTAAACAATAAAATCCAATACGAATATAAAGTTAGTAACTCTAATAAATGTAATTAGGAACGCTAATAAATGTAATGTGTTATCTGTCTGATCGCGTTCCGTGAACTATATCGAGAATGTTCGCGAACTTTCCTACGTCATTCGACGCGATCGTCCGCGGTCATCTGTTGCTAGGCAGGTTTGAAAGGATTACGTCACCCGGTACAAATTTGGCAGCCGGTGTCACGTTAAAATTGTACCGGGGGCGAAAATTGTACCGGCCTACGTCATCGTTTGTTTACATCCTGACAACCTGCCCGGCAACAGACGACGCGATGCAGAAAACATGTTTCCAAACGACGAAATAACATAATACAGATAGCGGATCGCTATCTGTATTATGATAGATAGCGATAACAATTGTTTTTACTTTATATTTGTATTGTATTTAATTGTTTAATCGAAACAATAAAAAAAATTGCCCGCGAAACGGGCGATCGTGTCAAATGACAAATGCTTTGCCCGCGTCAAATGACATTTGTCATATGACGCGATCGGCCGTTTCGCTGGCAATTTTTTTTATTGTTTCGATTAAACAATTAAATACAATACAAATATAAAGTAAAAACAATTGTTATCGCTATCTATCATAATACAGATAGCGATCCGCTATCTGTATTATGTTATTTCGTCGTTTGGAAACATGTTTTTCGGATGTAAACTAACGATGACGTAGGCCGTTACAATTTTCGCCCCCGGTACAATTTTAACGTGACACCGGTACAAATTTGGTGTGACAGAGTTTCCGGATGGCATACATTCGCCAGATTGTTGAGTATGCATGACGAGCTCAAGTACTCACACTCAAATTACCCAAGATGCAATGTAAACGTGACGTCATCGATCGTCACTTCCGTTGCCGCGAAAAAGAAATTGAATTTGAAGACATTTTTTATTATATTTATTTAATTTTACATGAAATAAACAGTTTTAAATGATATTATTTATTAAACTTCATGAAATCATTAAATTCAATGACTTTTCTTGCTCAGTTATGTAGATTCAATTTTTCCCTCCACTTTTCAGGCTGTGGAGTAAAAATGTCCCAGCTATCTCTCTTTAGATGTAGGCTATAGTTGATTAAAAAGGTAACTTACATCTGAGAACAATCCGAAGTCGATAGCAAGCCTGATGAACCGAAACCGGCGGGCCGATCTTCGTCTCAGAGCTGACAAAACTCTCCGGTAAGGCATCTTGAGCGGTTAAATGCCGGTAACGGGACGAGATCGGTCAAAACGGAGGGTTAAAGCTAGCTACATCGAGGGTAGGTTAGCTTCCTGTTTCAAAATAAAAGCACAAATTCTATCGTCATGGTTTTCTGTATGTAAAGGGCAACGGGTGTTTTATTTGTTAAAGTAACCGAAAGTGCTTTGGTCACAACAGCTAGCTTTAGTAGCGCCGAATTCGTCCGAACAAACTTGTAAACAGCTGGGGCCTCATGTACTAAAGTTGCGTACGCACAAAAGCGTGGGGTACGTCCTTTTCCACGCTCACGTTCAGATGTACAAAACGTGAAATGACCGTAAAAATGTGCGGTCCCCACGCCAGCTCCAGAGCTGTCGTACGCACGTTTCTACAGCTATTGTTCCTTTGGCGACACTTAGAGGTGACGCTGGGAAACTGGGAAAAAATGTGAAAACAATGACTCATCAGTGATTTGCACATCAGAGACACACTAATGAACAATTAACACACCTTGCAATTATATGGGTGGCTATAAAAGCACCATCACAGGATGAATTTGTTTACGTCAACAGGAAACACTTTCATTCTGTCAATGTCCAAGTCATATGTGATGCGCAAATGCAGCTTCTTAACATCGTGGCAAGGTGGCCTGGTTCAACGCACGATTCATTCATTCTGACCAACAGCATGGTTGGGAACAGGCTGGAGGCTGGCACTGTGCGCGATGGGTGGCTTCTGGGTGAGTAAATGCTTTATTCGTGTAATTGTCCCGTATGTATAAACCAGCGTAATGCACATCTGGGGCTTGTGCACATACAAATATCATGTTTCTCTGACGTGTTCAGTATTCACGTCAGTAAAGGCGGGCGTAAAGTTAGAAATGTCGCCCGCGGTGCATTCTGCATTCATTCATTGTGTGGTTTTTACGTTGTGTATTGTATTCTGCCTTCATCTGACCCCAGGGGACCGTGGCTACCCCCTAAGAACGTGGCTGATGACCCCTCTTACAAACCCCAACACCGACCAAGAGAGTAGGTATATAATGACCTCCATTCCCGGACGAGAATAAATTGTAGAGAGGGCCAATCGGCCCTGCTGAAGGGCCTGGACAGGTCGGGGGGGATGCTACTGTACAGACCTGAGAAAGTGTGCCACATTGTGATGGCCTGTGGCGTCCTCCACAATGTGGCACACCGCCATGGCATACCACTGCCAGAGCAGCACAAACCCCCAGGAATCGGATGCCGGACCCGTCAACTGCAACCCAACCCGAGGAGCCATACGGGCCCGGCAGAATGTGATTTCAAGCATGTAAAGAGGCAAGGACAGAATTTACTTTGACACAAGTGTATTTATTGACGCGCTTATGTCACAGAGTACATTAATAAGGCGATCATTAATGCCACCGATGGCTCTGACGATTTCTGCCTGTGACTCCAGCACAGCTCGGGTGAGGACACGGCCGGTCGGGTGGTCAGCAGATGAATGGGTGGAGACGCCACGTGCAGCGGAGCCGGTGGAGAAACCGGAGTCAGCGGTGACGCTGGAGACGCCGGGGCCGACGGAGGAGACGCCGGGGCCGACGGAGCAATCCGTGCCTTCTTGCTTGTCTATTCAAAAATAAAAAAGAACAAGTTAATAAACACGAGTCAAAGTCTTTAATATCCTGGCATCTTTACGCACGACTTATGTGTATTGTAAGCAGCCAATTGTATGACCAGTATAATTACAGCATTTATGACTTCAGCATATTAACCTTGGGGATGATCGGTGTCCCCTTCATGGGCTCCCACCACTCCGGTGAGAGCTGTGTCACCGACCAAAGCGGCCACTCTCAAATCGAAGGGGGAGAGTTCCCCCACTCCCGTCCCCCCACCTGTTGCGGTCACGCTTCGGCGGTGGGCAGAAACCCTCCGCCTTCACCTCCACCTTGGGGGTCTGACCACTTTTTTTTAATTTCAGAGAGTGTGTGTGCTGCTGAGACCCCCACTGCAATTGACGGCCTCGCAAAACACGCTCCCACTCACTTCTCTATTTTTTTTGGTATTTATCCCTGTTGACAGGGTTCCAAATAGCATATGCTTGCGCATTTCTATCTTGTGGAGCAAAATCTCGAGCTCGGACTTCGTGAAGTTTCGTTTTTTGCCTCTGTTCATGGTGCCAGGTGATCGGATTAAGAGGTGAATCTCAGGTCCAGAGGCCTATTTACATAAAATTGCATATTTAAATGAGGGCGTGGACAGGGAGGAGTTTGGCACCTCGGCATGTGCGCTCAATTCCACGTTGATCGAGATGTACAAAAGAAACGTGCTTGGATCCGTGCGTTAGCACACTTTGATACATCTGAATTTATTTGTGCGTAAGACAGTTTCTGGGTTTTGGCGTACGCCAAGTTTCAGTATGAAATCCACGCAAGTCTTAGTACATGAGGCCCCTGGTATTTAGACAAATTAACGACACACTGCTGATCTAAACGGCTACTTTCTCGCCTAAAAATGTTTGAAATGTTAATAAAGTGTTATATTTGCAGAGTTTAGAGCTAAAATGAAATCAGCTTCTGACCACTGATTTCGGCTCGGGTAGGAGCGCAATGCATTATGGGTTATCATGTAGTACGCTGCAGTGTAAACGCTCTGCATACTGTCTGATCGTTGAGTATATAGTATGACATGAGTATGGACAGTATGCAGTATGGAAGTATATAGTATGTAGTATGCGGTTTCGAACCCAGCCCATGTCTCGTTAAGTGCAGCGTTATTGTTACGTTTGGTTTGCCTCTAAAGTTAAAGCAGACGGCCAAGAAACAAGGACAGTAAAATAACCAGCACCTTTTTTCACAACAAGCGGCCAGCGAGGTGTTTTATTTTACCATTGAATGCACTTTGTTTCCTGTTTTATGCATGTTTTTTTCACGTGCCAATTAGTGTCATGTTTCTGTTTAATTTCGTGCATATGTTAATACTGTATCATTTGCTGATATGCCGTTTTGTTATGTTTATTTGTGATAGTTTTCACGGCGTAAAGGAGAGAGTGCCATTAAAGAACGCCCGTTTTGAAAGAAGCCGACCTGTCTGTGTTGTGACGAGAGCTACACTAAGTGCCCTTGGATTCAAATGTTTGAGTTGACACATTTTATGTAAAAAAGCAGTGCAAGCTGTAGATGAAAATAATTTGGCAATTAAAGTGAAGGATTGTACATTCTGCAGGTAATGAAAAGTGATTTGGTTTTTAAGCTATGAGGCTGGACTAGGCCTATCACGTATAGTATACTCTGAATATTTAACCCTAACTTTTAAGGAATAGGCTATGTAAAATAATTAAATGACAAAGTTCCATTTGATTTTTTTAAACATAAATTTACCTAAAAAAACTTTACATGATGTATGCATCAGTTTAATAAAGCCTATTCATTTGAAATGCATATTCACCAGGTTTATGTATTCAATAATAATATAATTTATTGAATTTAAATGCACATGGATCGGATTATGTTTTCAGAATACATTAAGTAACCTATATTTGTTTGAATAACATTAGGTTACCTTTTCAAGATGAATAATGTGTGTTTGAAATACATACTAATTCATCTTAAATTTAATGAAAATGCATTCGATTTATGTATTTTTATGAATAATATCCAATGAATAATATCCAATGGCGCAAAAATGACTCTTGCGGCCGGTGTCACACCAAATTTGTACCCGGTTAGGTAATCCATTCCAAACCTGCCTAGCAACAGATGATCGGGGACGATCGCGTCGAATGACGTAGGAAAGTTCGCGAACATTCTCGATATCGTTCATGGAGGGCGACAAGACAGATAAAATTACATTTATTAGCGTTCCTAATTACATTTATTAGCGTTCCTACACTTTAAACACCCAGTTTACTAGCTAAATTCGATTAAACAATTAAATGCAATATAAATATAAAGTAAAAACAAGTGTTATCTAGCGATCCGTTATCTGTATTAGGCCTATGTTATTTCGTCTTTGGCAACATGAGCGCGAATGTTTTTTGAAACCTGCTTTATACACTCAGTTTACTAACTAAATGCAATTAAACAATTAAATCCAATACAAATATAAAGTTAGGAACGCTAATAAATGTAATTAGGAATGCTAATAAATGTAATTTGTAAAATAAGTGTTATCTGTCTTGTCGCCCTCCATGAACGATATCGAGAATGTTCGCGAACTTTCCTACGTCATTCGATGCGATCGTCCGCGATCATCTGTTGCTAGGCAGGTTTGGAATGGATTACTTAACCCGGTACAAATTTGGCACCCGGTACAAATTTGTGTGACACCGGCGCAAATCTAAAAAGGGTTGGTCTGAAGTAGCCTAATTATCCGTAGGTGTGGTTTGGTCAAAACGTGCAATAAACCAATGAGAGTGCCATCTCCCATCCCCTTTAAGAGCCATGAGTGCATTTGAATATGACAAGTTGATATTTTGACCGCTCGTCTACAGTCTCCGATGAGACAGATGCACATGAATTTCAAACTTCAAATGGCTCAGTTTATGCCCAAATAACTAATTCACACATGGAATAAGGTGTTCTGAGTCCTCAAATAAATTTCGGCAAAGAAAACTTAACACACATATGATATGCGGTAACTGTGGTTCTGATATACGCAACACATTATAAACATTGTTTCTTATCAGTATTGTCTGCATTATCGTTATCAACTTGTGTTCCTAATATGCATGTGTCCCCCTGTTAATATACATTGCCATAGACTGTATTACGCGTTAAATGTTTAGTTTGCGTGTGTTTAAACAGATAGACGAACACACGTACGCCCGCATTGGTTAATAATTTTACACATACACACACGAGCGCCTGCAATCATTAATTTTTGCTCATTATTGGAAAATTACCCTTTTTTGAATCAAAATATTGTGTCAAATATGAGTAATGTTTTATATACGAATGTCAAATGTTGTAAAAAAAAAAGAAGAAAAAGTTAAATTTCTTCAAGTCCATTGTGCCATATTGTTAATAAAAATATTAAACAAAAAAAACCCACAATCCATACAAAATGTTTACAATAGTTACAATAGTAGTGCATCCTCACATTATCTGGTGACTTTTGGAAATTTAAACTAAACTAAGCAATTCAACTGAGTTAATTTAGTTTTCCAAGGTATCTTATTTGCTTATCCACACATCTTTCCAATACACATGTAGCACTTGTCAGATATTCTAAAAATATATTTTCTACCGGTGTAGCCATGTTATTTATACATTGCTTGTATCTGTTTTTAGGCATTTGTGTATCTACTAAAAAACAGAGTTCACCTGGACGCTGCATGGCTTCCCCACTTACCCCCACCACCCCTTCTCATCCCTTACTCTCCTAAAAACAGCCCCTCTTAGGTACTTATTGTATGTTGTACGTCCTGGCACTTAATTTACACTGATTGTATATTGTATGCCCTGGCAATTAAAAATAGTACCTAGCATTGTGTAGCATCTTATCCTAGCTATCATTGCTGTATAGGGTAAACGGGTTAGCCTAGCAAAGTGCTTGGCATATGTTCCTATAAACATCCTTACTGTACCAACAGCAGCAATATATTGTTGTTTATCTTTCTTCCGACAAATGTACTTATTGGAACTTTGGCGTCGGCTAAATGCCCTAAATGTAAATGAATGAAAACAACAACTTGGAATCACACACTTTATATTTTTTCTTTATAAATGCATCACTCCCCTCTATTGCTGAAACACAACAAAGCATAAACCAAAGCATAAAAGACATAGGCAGAGTAGTATTCAGATCATTATACCGATATAATCGACCAAGTCAGAACGCGCAGCCGCGGAACATAGGTACTAGGGAATATTTCTGTGTAATTCTGTGTAACTCAAGTTCTGTTTAATTTGGGTGGAAACAAGGTAGCAGTGATTAATTGTCAACCTACTCAAGACAACATTTTTAAAAATCAACGTGCCTCAGAAACTAAACAGAAAAAAAAAAAGTCCACCTACCAACACGGAAACAAGAGAACAAACCAACCCTTTCACAGCGAAACAGGTGATCGTGTTTTAGTCATTTAAGTCTATTTGACCATAATTCAACAGATTATTGGCCTCAGACCAAGCCCCGTGCTGCGCTCCGTCCATCTCTGAGGCTACCTGGTTTCCACTGGCCAAAGCGTGACTCTGTCCACCGATAGTGGCATCACAGTCTGGGCAGCGTCTGCTCTCCATTGCCCCTCCGCACTCCGTTATGATATAGACATGGCCGTTGGGACACTTGTACCAATGGCCAGGTGGCAACTTCAGAGCTGAGACGACCATCTCCCTCTCCTTATCACTAATTCCTAGGCCCGTGTAGGGGAGTTTTTCATCTAGATTCCGTAAGGCCAGCTTCACTTTGACTGTGTCTTCTTCGGTGAACGGGTTAATCTTATCCAAAACCTTCCTGATATCATCTACTCCAGCCTGGATTTTTGTTATTTGTCGTCTTTGGTCTGCCATTGTGCACCGTGCGTTGAGTTCAGCCAAAAGGGTGAGTCTCTGCAGTTCCTTTTGCAAATCTGAGACTTGTTGTTCAGTGAATTTCTGTTTTGGGTCAAGAAGCCATTGGAGGAACACATCGACTTTGTCTATGAAACAGAGGCTGTGGTTTCCAGTCATCTCCTCCTTTTGGATCTTCAAAAGCATGGCTACTCTCTCCATAAAGAGCATCATATGTTCCACTACCAGCAGTTCATTAGCGGTGAGATGTGACGTTGACAATTGGCTTTGAACACGTTCATTACATATGTTTGGCAAATGTGTAAGAAGTTGTCTATTGGTTTCCCATTGTACTTTGAGGGTGTTGCTTTCAGTTTCAATATCTATCTTGTGTCCATTTAGCTTCTCCTTGACTTTCTCTATCTCGGCCAGGCTGCGGTTGATGTGAGAGCCGTAGCGAAGGTTTCTGCGGATTGGAGTGCGACATCTGGGGCACTCTTTCAGTTTGATGACCATCTGCTCATTTTCTTGTGACTGCTGGTCCATCTCCATGTATGTGTCCATAGCTTCGGACTCAACAATGTGACCGCAGTCCTCTAGTTGAATGAAGTAGGCCTCGGGATCATCCTCTGAGCCGAAGAATATTTCTGTGACCTCGTCGTGATCACAGACGCGACATTTGTTTGGACATTTGTCTCCGCAGAGGCCTATGCAGGTGTGGCCACAGCCCAACATTTTGGAACAGGGCTTCGTGCATGGCGGGCGGTCACAAGGTTCGTGGCAAAGCTTGCTGCAACTTTGGTGCAGACATTGCCAGGCACAAGGCTCTGCGCAAGGGGCACAGGGTTGGCCACAACGTTTCTTGCACTTACTGTGGATGCAGATGCATGGAGGGCACTCACCGGTGCAAGGTTCCCTGCACTTATGGGAACAAATAAGCAGACGTTCACACTGGTAGGAGCATGGGAGGTGATAGCGCCCCTGGTTACATTTGTAGCAAGTACCAGTACAGCTGTGGCCACATTTCAGCTGTAGGTCACACGGGGTCCTACAGTTAGGCTCATATTCTTTTGTCTTGTAGAAGCAGTTATCACTCTGGGTGTGTCCACATTCGAGAATGAAGGGGACCATTACCTTGCAATTAATTGTACATGGACCCCCACACTTTGATTTACACTGATGACCGCACTGGAGAGTTTTCTCACAGGGCGCAACGCATTTGAAGTCAGCAGGGTCCATGTAGCAAGGGACCATTTGCTTGTGCCCACAACATGGTATGGTCTTCTCAATCTTCACCGGACACGCTGGGCATTGATGGTGACAAGCCAATGGGCACTTGTGTCCACGATCACACAGTTTTCTCTCACAATGTTTCTCACACTTGTACTTCTTGTGCTGGGGGTCATAAGGGTGGCATACTCGCTCACAAACGTGGCCGCAGTCCAAGCGGAACTCACAAGGCGTCAAACACCCCCCTTCGGGGGCTTGTTTGAAGTCATCAGAGCAGGCGGCCTGGATCTGTTTTTCTGGGTGGTTCTGACAGCACAGAGTGAGCGCTTTGCCCATCTGTTCCTTCTCTTTCAAGGTGCCGAAGATATTGCTCCACAGTTTGACCTTGCTCAGTATTGCACTGTTTCCAATGCAGTAGAGGCCTTTCTTGGCACGTGATAATGCCACGCAGACGCGGTTGGGGATGCTCAAGAAGCCCACAATTCCCTTGGCGTTGCTGCGGACCAGAGACAGCAAGACAATGTCGTTCTCCTCCCCTTGGTACTTGTCAACCACATGCACTTTGACCCCTGCAAACTCGGAGGAAGGCATCATATTGCGCAGGCAGAAGAGCTGTCCGCTGTACGTGGTGAGGATAGTAATCTGTTCTGGATTGTAGTCCTGCATCAGAAGATAGCGACACAGAGCAACTACAAACATGGCTTCATGTTTGTTCTCGTGACTTTTCCCATCTCTGAGATTTTCCTCTAGGTGGCTGTGCTCCAGGAAGAACAAATTGGTTTTGATGCCCTGTGATAAAGCAGACAATCGAGAATATACATTATGACTTTGTAAGGTACATCTATTTGGAGACATACAAGTAGTAAAATACATTCAATTAGTAGTTAGGAGACATTGTAATTGTAGAAGGGACAAAGGAAAGTAGACAAAATAGATCAAATGTCACAGTGCTAACACACACAAACACACACACACTTGAAAGGTCAGACGTTCTGAATCCCTCCAAATTTAAAAAGATAAACGCCTCAGGCGGATAGGTGTGTACTGCTTGAGGAGAGGGCAGCAGTGGACTCAACAATCACCTTGACGTTGTCGTAGTCCATGACTGACGGGTGGTTCTCCAGCTCGGGGTAGATGTGTGGGGTCAGGAGGCAGGCGATGGCGGGCCTCATGCGATGCTTGACCACACACACACACACACACACACACACACAACACACACCACACACACACACACACACACACACACACACACACACACACACACACACACACACACACACACACACACACACACACACAGACAGAGAATATTAGAACAGCACGTTGCTTGAAATAATGCTTTCAATCTGCAAAGTTTTAAACCTAAATGCTCTGTACTGTTCAGGGACGGCCGGGAATAATGGTCTAGAATTTCTGCGTCCCGATGATTTCGGGGCTGTCAGCAATTAAGACAGGGGTTCTCAAAGTTTTGACAGCTGAGGGCCGCCAAAGGAAAAAAAATCAGGCGGGAAACGCCGTCAGCATCCGAGTGGTGAAAAAAGACATTGCACCGTGGACCTCTGGGAGTGAGGTCAAGTGAAGTAACAAATGTAACAGGATTTAATTGAAAGCTAGAGAGAGTCGACATTTCTCTTTATATTTAATCATTTTTGTTTAAATTATTTATTTACTTTCTTCTCATTGCGGGCCGCCCGGAATGTTTCTGCGGGCTGCCATTGGCCCGCGGGCCGCACTTTGAGAACAATGAATTTTCTCCTGTGATCTCTTTGTAATGCACAAGGCTTACTGTGGCGATAAAATATATTTTTCTACTAGCTTACATAGCCCTCTCACCCTGTGCACTCAACACATGATGCATTATTTTGACCATTTCGGTTCTGGAGGGTATTATCCTAACCCTGCCCAGTTATAACACCCCAAAAATAACAAAACGGGGTGCTTTCCATCTCCCAGTGCATTCCCATTGTGCTATTCAGGACTAAGTGAGTTATACCAGGAGATATGGCAACATCGCCATTGTTGAATAAAGTGTGCAACATGAATCAAATCATATTTTGTAGCTAAGTGTAGCAATGTGAGTTCATGTAAACCTGGCTATTTTCCTCCCAAATAGGAACAGTGTAGATATATATAGAAGAGATTAAATATTCATTTAGGTACGAAATAGTTCGGAATAGTACGGAAAACTGATTAGAAATGAAAGCCATGCCTCAGGTTTGAAAGGTTAAATTAAGACTGGCTGAGCTAACAATGAGGTGATTCAGAGGACCTTCCTGAACAATATAGTTTGTTTTTTGCTTTCATATTGTCAATATGTTTTATTAATTTACCTTTTTATATGTAGGCTGATTAACATGGAAGGACCCATACATATTTACACATCACAAATCAATATATTTAGGTCGTCAACTTAAATTCATACTCTCTGACTGCAGATTGAATATTTCCAGTCCTTCTTAAATAAAGGCAGGAGACTGCCATCGTACCAACCTGATAGTTGAGCCTGACGAAAGGGAAATCATTTTTCACCAGCCTCTCGAACATGGAAACCTCCAGATCGTAATTCTTGGCCAGATCGTAAACTGTAGCACTTGGCCGCAGCTACCAGGAGAAAACAATTATTATCTATTAATTATTATTATTTTTAGTTCACTGGCTGTCCCCTTAAAGGTACTACGTGTAAGAATCACAAATCTTTTCTCCTTTCTGTCCCCTGTGGCCGGTAATTGAAGCAGCCTGCGCAGTGATAGCTCCGTGGATTGAGATTGTAACAATCATCAACTAACGTCTGTTATAATCATAAATAAACATTAGCCATTAACAGAATATTAGTGGATATAATGCACATATAAAGTACAAATTATAAGTTCGGAAATACCAGCAATTTTGCCAATTATCAGTGCTTAGTCGTCACTTCCTTCCCAGCCCACAGGCTGTTCTTCGCAATGAAGAGAATAGGGAAGGTCTATTTTTTTTCTTTCACCCTACCAGCCCTCTCAGTTGTCTGTATCGACTGGCTTGTATTGGCTAATCACCAGAGACCCTTCAACTAAAGTGCTGAAGTGACATGGTGCAGCTTTAAGACCCAACATGTTGTTGTTGTTGTAGTACCTGCTGGTGGTCACCGATGAGGATGAGGTGCTGACACTCTGGGTTCAGAGAGGTGATGGTGTGGGCCTCCAACACCTCAGCAGCCTCCTCCACTATCACCAGCCGCGGACGCACTTCCTGCAAGATCTTACGGAACTTGGCCGCCCCTGTGGTCGTCATGCCGATGACCTGATTGGTGAAATCCCTATTGTGAGCCCTTTTATTGCACTTTACCGCACAGAATTTCTCTGCTTGCGAGAGTTATGAAAAATCATTCATTGAGCAGGTAATAAAAATGTACTGTCTTTGCTCTTGTGCTACCAGAGTGTTTAACTGTTCACTCTGTTCAGCTGTGGTTTTCTTTTTGGAACAAAGTGGGCGGAGCCAGCCATGGCCATTGAATCCTTGAATATGATTGGTTACATGATGCAGGACAAGTTCAAACACCTCATGAAGTGCTTGCATTGCTCACATTCAACCAAGAGCTGCTCAATAGCAAACATCTCAGAACATGCTTTGTAGAACATTTAAGGACAGCATTAAACCTCAGACAGCTTACAGATGGCATGAGGCGCAGCAGTAAACCTAAGTCAAAATTGAAGATCAGCATTCCTCGTCTAATGAAGTCCAATAAATGAGCGCTGAAAAATGTAAAAGCTCTTCACAGGTACATTGAGAAATCAACATCTAAACGTGATAAGACCAACGGAGCCACTTGGTCCCAAAAAGAGAAGAAAAAAATAGAGAGCAGGAAAACACTGCAAGCACGAGAAGGAAAGCCTATGTGCACATGGGGGCCCATGAGCACCCTCAATTAATATATTTTTAACAGGCTTTATTATTGCTCTCGCAATCTCAGAAATATTGCATGCAAGGGCAATAAAAGTGCTCCCAATAATGATTTGTGTGCATGGATGTGTTAGTTTTAATTTTGTTATTTTGCTCACTATTTAGCAGTTATATGCCGCCATATTCCTGCTACATTATGTTAACAGTGGCTCTATAATAGCTGTGGTTATACCTTGGCACTGCGGAGGAGGCTGATTTTCTCGTTGAGCCGCACCTCCTCCAACCTTTCCACCGTGTTCTGATATTCCATCTCAGACTGCTGAAGTTGATCTTGCAGAAAATACCTGTAGCGTGACACCCAAAGCCTGCAGAAGGACAGATGATCGTGTTCAGGCTTTAAGGGTTAACATATGTTATGAACATGGTCCTCCAGAGGCCTGTAACTTGGGAATGATAAAATCAAATCCTGGAGAATCAAAATCTCAATCCTCCAACAATTTTATCTGTTTTACTTTAAAATACATAGATACACAAAGATCAAAGATACACTCCATCTTTTCCCATATTATAAGGCTAATTTCCGCATCACATACTTTTTTGGGTAGGGTGATTAAAAAAATGTACAAAAATAAAATGAGGAAGTGAGAGTGAAAAGAATTTAAACATACCGATAAAGTCTCCATCGTTCTGCCATACTCAGATGCCAAATGTCAAAAATGGCTGTTTCCTCTGCTTCGGTCATATCCGATTCCTTATCCAGTTCCTTTTGTATTGTTAATTTGATTCTTTTCCTCTGTTTGGCCTGAATCTAAACCACCGATTAAATAAAATATATATTAACTGTTATTCCTGTTTTTTAAGTTACAATTCCAAAGTAAGCAATAACTATGATTTATTAGATCACTTCTCAGTATTGGTTAAAAGTTTGAGCAACTGAGATTTATTTTAAGGTAGGGGCTAAATACTGGCGTTGCCACATACAAAAACACTGCTTAAACAACAAACTATCTAAAGCGACTAATTTGGGCAACGTTTTTGTAATATGCATCGATATTCTTAGCTGCCTTGACGTGTTCAAGACGTTAATAATATATGTGGCTTTGGATGAAAGCGTCTGCTAAAAGTAAAAATGTAAATGTATTTTTAAAAGTAGATGACATCACTGTTTAACAAAAACAAGGTTGTCAGCTTTACCTGCCATTCCTGTTCACTCTGGCCCTCCTGTATGCTGACTTTCTCAAAGTTCACAGCCAAAGTCAGTTCCTCTCCTTGTAGCTCTTCCTGCTCCCCGTTGGACTCAAAGCCGTCTTCGATAAATCGCTCAGAGTGAATCAGGTCTGCTTCCTCAATGATCTGGATGAACTCATCCGCTACCACCTCCGCTTCTGTGTGGTCATCCGTCTCCATGTCTAAAGAGTTGAAACCAGAAAAAAAAAAATATATTTACAAATTTCATATTTCATATTTCATTTACTCTTGAAAATATGGCTAAAGTCTCTCATCTCTCATCGTCATCCGCTTATCCAGCTCAAGCAGGGGGCCCAAGACTTCCCTTTCCCTAGCCACATTGACCAGCTCTGACGGGCGTTGCCAGGCCAGTGTTGAGATATAATCTCTCCACCTAGTCCTGGGTCTTCCCCGAGGTCTCCTCCCCACTGGTCGTGCCTGGAACACCTCCCAAGGGAGGTGCCCAGTGGGCATCCTTATGTACCCATCCTTATGTATCCTTATGTATGGCTAAAGTGTAAAATAAAATATGGGGCTAGTTAGAATTTTATAGTAGTAAAAACTAACTTCCCATGGCACTGTATTTATCGATCTATACAGTAGACATTCTGTACTCTATCTACTGTGATAAATACTGTGATAGAGTCAGTGTAGCCACGGATATTACAAAATATATGAAAAAAACTACAATTTAAATTCAATTTCAACCTGATTTAAATATCATTAACGTTTTTTATGCTTTATTGCATTATACCATTTTGAGAATAATGTTTCCTTTCAATCGTTATAGCTAGGGTAGGCCACTTGGACAAAAGTATCCAACCTAAAAGGGTTGACCTCCCTCCAAAGCCACTCACAGTAAGGATGAAAATAGAATAAAATTTGAACATAAATAACAGAAAACGCTTTTGAAATAAATTGCCTAGCTTTAAATAATTGAATTTGTGCATGCCTTAAATATTGATGGCTGTTTCCATCAACAATGACAGAAACAGAGGGCAACCATTAATGTTGTTGAATATTTTGTTGTTTAGAAGGAAGCTCACCTTCATGCGCTTCCTTCTCCGCCCCCTGCTGGATGATTGTGGGACATAATCCCAACCACTCAACCATCAGACTCTGCACTTGGTACCATTCAGCTTGTTGGGAGAATTACATGGAAGATAAATTATGCACTTTAAAAATATTATAGAAATAATAGAAAATGTGTTACATTATATACGTGTGTGTTACATTATATACATGAACATAAATAACTTACGGATGGGCATTGCAGGCTGTTCCAGGCTGTGCCAGTGTCTATCTGAAATGAATTTCTGCAGAATGTGCTCTCGGAGGACCCCCTTCTGACTGCACTGTAGTTGTGCAGCATGATCCTTGATTATATGCTCCCACTTTACCATATCCTTTAAAATCTGTTTAAAAAGGTTGCAGAATTGATATTGTATTCATATGTATAGGACCATTCGGTTATTATATAATTTTAGAGTTACAGTTTTTCTCAGTCGCTTTGGTACATTTCTCAGATCAGAATTGAAATTCTCAAAACTACCCCGTTCAATCTTCACATCATTGTCGTTTGTGCACATCAAAAAAGCAGTTTCTCATTTCTTTGAACAAGTTGCAAATGCTTTGGTACATTCATGCAAATGATTACGTACAATTCTCTGCTCTTTCCTACATTATCAATTGCTTATGTCATGTTGATCAAAATGTATTGTAATGGGTCTCTATTGAATAGTCTCACCCCCACAACATTTAGGCATTAGTTCATTGCATAAGTCTTTACATGAAAAATGGTTGAACAAGTTGTCATAATATGTTTAGCATATTTCTATACATTTCCTTTAGACTTTTTTTCTAAATCTGTCCTGAATTGGTAAATTGCTACCAGGAGAACCTTGACTTTCTCTAAAGAAGGGAAATGTGTGAAGTATCAACCAACGATCAACCAGTTTACTGGAATAGCTCAAAGGTGCATCTCCTGAACCATGAACTGGCAAGTATATATATAGCTGGAGCACAAAACAATGTTACATTGTCTGAGAATTTGTGGCCCAACAGATCGGAACGTCAGGAGGTGTAGGATGACTGGACTGTAATTCCTACAGCAATGCATGTACAGTTTACCTTAAGGAGATTTTCCTATGTTCACATTTCTAGCAATGACATGGTCTGTCAACAAATTACAGTACAAACAGTCAAAGCGTAAATGTGAATCTTGTCCAGTCTCTTGCAATCAATCTCCCACATACACTAAGGTGTAACTTACAATTTACAATAATTGTCTTCAAAACTTTAGCCATGGTTTACATCAGAACATCCCTCCACTGTTATATTGACAACATGGCTAAGCAATTTGACTGTCTTATCCGTATACAATGACGCAAGGACTTGTCATTTTGATGGCACCTGTTCATTGACACAGATGTTTACTTTTGAGAAACAAACTAAGGAATTTGAGCAAACAACTTGCTTTTGCATGAAATCCATGGTGTTTTGCTATTTGTACGAATTGTTTTGAGAAATGCACTTACTGTTACTGCAAATTTCAATTCTGATCTGAGAAATGTACCAAAGCGACTGATAAAAACTGTAATTATGTCACCCTATGGGAGTGTGTATGGATGATGGCTGGTTTGCACACACACTCCGACCGTAAACATGAAGAGCGGTATGGTTAGGATTATTATTGTTGGTGTCAAATTACACACTGAAAAACACAAAGAAAGCGACTAAAATCAAAACCAAAAAGTTGCTACGGTGGAGCTTTAGCTTGGTTAGGTAGACAGAGAGCCTTGGTTTCCTTGGAGACAGACAGACAGACAGACAGACAGACAGACAGACAGACAGACAGACAGACAGACAGACAGACAGACAGACAGACAGACAGACAGACAGACAGACAGACAGACATCTGTTGTTGCTATCCATCAATAGATAGGTCAGTTTGTCATTTGATCTCACCTCTTTAAAAGCATATCGTAGGTGTTTGGGCATTCCACTTCCAAAGTTTCCCCTACGGAAGATTTCCAGTTGATGTTTAAGGAGGAAGGGCTCGAGGATAGTGCTGTTGCTCCGGCCCCCCACTCTCACGATGCCTTTTTTTAGAAATGTATGGATACCTTCAAATATCCAAGGAAGGAAAAAGCAAGTGAACAAAACTTAAAGCAGTATGAAGCCATTTGTAGAGTGGAACATGAGCAGAATAATTTTGTACTCCCACAGAATTTCCAAAAGGTTTTGCCCATCCGAATACAATTATCTCTATTGAGTTTGACATTATAGATGAGTCAGGTTTACCAGAATTAGTTAATTTGCAATATTGGTTCAACTCTATTCCACATGTCGAATAGTGATCTGTACAGCATCCTGATAGGCTCAGTGACTGCTTGTTTTCGGATAGTTTGTTCTTGATGAATCATGTGTGAAAGGAACTGCAGGCATCTGCACCAACCATGGATGTATCAAAAGTGTATTTAACTTCTTTCTAATCTTATTTAACTGTATCTGAAGATTGAAGGAATAAAGTATTGCTGCTTATGTAAATGCAGGGGGTCCTTTGATGAACAGCGTTCGCGGCCCACTATGTTCAGAATTGCCTCATGCCGTAGAGCGCCAAGCAAAAGGCTTGCAACGATTAACACTAAAAAGCCCTGGAATCTGTACTACAAAGGCATGGATCACAATAACAGCCCTAAACGTTTTTGTTATAGGGGTTAGCTGACAGTCAACCACAAATATAATTAAACTTTATATAGTGGTGTCTTCTTCTGCACATAAACATGTTGGAAGAGAGAGGTGAGAGAGGCTTGACGAGCATGGTCCAGGTAGGATGAGACCAAAAGGAAGGGTCTTTATGAATTAGACATCTGCTGTGGTGGCAGTGGTGCTTACCCTCCAGGAACTGGTCCAAAGCGTGGTTTGTGTAACACACGACAAGCATTGGCGCAGCCTCCTGACCGGCACTCCAGAGTTGCTGGTTGGTCAACAGAGCTTTGGCGATTTTAAGGCCGACGTGGGTCTTTCCTATAGACAGATCAGAAAATGTAGTTACAGCACAATGTGCTGTTGTTTTGCTGTTAAGCTTTTCATTCCTGAGAAACCTTAATCTCAGAGTGGAAACCAAGTACCCTCACAGTGTATTTTACCACTCTATGTACCCCTCCTCACAGCATAACTTTGCAAGAAGAGTAAATGTGTGAATCTAACCAAAATCAGCTATATATACAGTATATACGGTACACATTTTGAATTTTTGATCTATGGTTAAAGTAGAAGTGTCTACCAGTGCCAGGGGGTCCTTGTATGATGGCTAGCTCCTGAGTGAGAGCCAATTGAAAGGCTTCCATCTGAGACTCGTCCAGGTCGAGGGTCTCCTTGGCAGGCCAGTCAGCAGGCCTGAGGCAGTGAAAGGGCTTGATCTTCTTCTTCTTCTTAGGGTCTGCCACCTGTTCCAGGTTGTACACGTCGTTTCCCCTCAGATACCGTGGGGGTTGCACATCTGGGCTGCACTCCACTATATACCTGAAGTGGTTGCCACACATTGGGGATTTGGTTGTTAAATAAGGACATACATAAGTGATTCAGGGAATAAAGTAGCACCCACATGTGATTGTGTTGTCTTACATTATACATAAACATAAATATAAACACAGATAAAAACATACCGGTTCACAAAAATTGCATCCTGTATAATCATTTAACATATTTGATATATAAAAATATAAAATATATATATATATTTAAAAAGTATATTATTATATTATATAATATATATATATATATATATATATATATATATATATATATATATATATATATATATATATATATATATATATATATATATATATATATATATATATATATATATATATATATGTGTGTACATTATTTATTTGACTTGAACGTCACTGCCTAATAACGTCAAAAAACTGGTAAAATGTTGTGGTGCAGGATGCAATGTCAGTGCACGTGTTTGTTTTTAATTTAAAAAAAAAAAGTAACCTCTGAAAGGGAAGCTCATCTCCCTGTACTTCCTGCAGGCCCTCCAGAACATGACGGTAGGCCTCAAAGTAGGCAGACGTCTCCACCATCAGAAACGGTTGATTGGTCTGTAGGAAATGGTAGGTTATTGTTGCTATACATTCGTTATACATGATATTATATTATACATATACCATATAGATGTTATTATGTTATACATATAATACAATACCATCAGAACTCAACACAGTAACAAAGTACACTAAGTCCTACCTGCATGGTTGCCAGCTTTTGTTTGCTCTCATCAGAAAAGATGACCTGAATTCTGCCTTTCTTCACGTCTTTCAGCTCTCGTTCAGATATTGTAGCAAACAGGAAGTTCTCGAAGAAGTCACACGACATGCACAACAAAGACCCATACAGCAACTTCTTGGAGTTTTCCCAGCGAACAAACTGTGTCGAAAAAGGTGGTTCCTTCATTACATCATAACAGTATAATCAAAATAATTTTCAATTGTTGTGATTAATATAGAATGTCTGTTGGACGTCGGTCCACACACTCACCTTCAGAGGCTTAACGTCAAATTTGATAACATAGGCTATGCCTGAACGAGTGCACAGAGGCGACTCAAGTTTGGCGTCAAAGTACACACTGATGTCATCAAAGCGTTCCTTCTTAAGCTGCTGGGTATTCTTCCCCTGGTCCAAATGGCTCCAGATGAGTCTCTGGATCCCCTCACGTAACGGCCGGACAAAGTCCTCTCTCAGCAGTCGAAAGTGTGTGTCGAGGTAGGTTTCTGTGTTGGCGTATTGTCGTGTCGTGGCGTTGGCCCTCAGGTAGGGTGTCTTATTTTCATGGTACTCCTCTCGTGTTGGATAGATGGGTATTGTCCGAAAGTTCTCCAGTTCTTCATCACCTGGATAAGCAGCAGTTTGCGTCGTTTATTTGTCGGCACATTATGAATGAATGAGTCTCCTAAAAGAAATGGTATCTAAATCTTTGCAAATATTTTAAACCAGTCTTAAACCATTTTGAATCAACTCATAATATATGACCTTCATTGTCAAGTTGGTCGGATAAGAGGGGAAGATGGTCCCGGTCTGAACGCAGGCTCCCCTCCCTGGATCTCTCTTGGAGCTGCTGGATTAAAGCTTGGATGTCTTCCAGCTTTTCTTCAGTTGGACGTGCGATGTCAACCCCCGAGTCCCTCAGGCCAATGAGAGAGGCCCGCAAGAGAACCACCAGCACAGACACAGCCTGGACTGAGCTGGCTGGGAAGATGCTGAGCACCTGCAGCACCAAATAAAATACTTTAAAGAAATAATCTTAAAAGTAGGGCTGTCCCCGACTCGTAATTTTCTGAGTCGAACCAGATCTGCCTTTTCAGTCCAGAGATTCGACTATTCGGCGGCCGTTCGCCCGAAAGAATACACAACGCTGTGTCGCCACACTGACTGAGCTCCCAGAGAAAATTTAGAAATAATGTAAGGGGAGACAGCCGCTTCCCTCGGCGAGATTCTGTCTAGCAAACAAAGTTACAATGAATCAATCACCACAGTGACATGGACAGTGTCTAAATAAATCGTCCGTGCACCAACCGTTCTGGTTTCAATTTGTATCCATTTCAGCGCACGTCGTGCCGCATCAGTCCTTCTAAAATATATAATTATAACGATTATCCGTGTAAATATTATTCCTGTGCATTTGAATGTTTTCTATGTTTAGTTTTATTAATGTACACCACTCACTGACGAAAAAAAATAAAGGATGACGCGGCGGGGTTTCCCGACTGATGAGTCGAATCATCGACTTTCAGGGGACAGCCCTACTTAAAAGTAAGTTGAGAAGGTCATTTATGACTGGACTCAATGCAAAAATAGGGTGTCCTAAAATATTTGACATTTCTAAGAACAACCTGTATCATGAATATTTACATGAATATTAACAATAGCACCAAAGCATCAAAGATGCAGGCTTACTTAGTTAGGCCAACAAGTCACTTATGACTGGACACACTGCAAATATATATAATCAATACTTCCGCTCCATCAACAAAATCTGTTGCTTACTTGATTGCACTTTCACAGCAACTATATACCATCACATTGGTTGTTAAAACATTGCACAACAATTGGGATGTCATTTAGTGTGTACAGCTGCCCATGCAGCCCTCGTACCTTAGACAGGACAGCTATCATGTTGTCAAAGTCCTGCGGGTACTGTTCCCTGCGGTTGGGGTCGGACTCTGAACTCATTCCGCTTACGTATTGCGGGAGGATGGTGCGCAGGAACCCGCTGTCCTTCACCACACCAGCAAGGTGCTGGACCGTGCTCCTATCCACGCGCGACTGGAAGGCCCTGCTCAGGGCAGAGCAAATGAGCTGCACGAGGTCATGCCGGATATCTCGCTCCTCCAGGAGCACTTGAAAGGCAGGAGAGGAGGAGAGGGTGATGGCCACCTCCGAGGGCGGTTTCTCAGAGAGCTCCGCCAGCATCGTGTAGGTCATCCTGCGACCGTGTGGCGCCCCCCCCCTGGTGTCGCTGGGGGGGACTGACCGCGACTGAGGTGCCCTGGGTCTTGCTCCACGATCTCCCCCTCTACCTCGACTACCACATCGACCCCCTCTGGCGCTCTGATCTCTCTGATCAGCTGGCGCTGTGCCCGTCAAACTCCCGCTCCTCTCTTTCGCTGCAAAATCAGGGGCCATCCCACCACGCCTACCCCCCCTGCTGCTTCTGGCGTCTCCTCCTCTCCTTTCTCTATCCTCTGTTCTTCCTAATGATCTATCTCCTCCCCTCCCTGATATACCTCCTCCCCTACACGTCCCTCTCTCTTGTCCTCTGCTTACTTGACTCCCTGTTATGGAGCGTCTTTGACCTCTCCCGATTCCTCTTCTTCCTCCAATCCCTCCTCTGTCCTCCTGTGGTCCAGCTCTCCCTGTAGCAGCCATGCTGTCTGCCACCCCACTGTGTCCTCCTCCTCTTTCAACCCTACATTCACTACTGGCCCTCCTCCGTCCCCTGAAGCGGCTATTGCCACCTGTGAGAATCGGGGGGGGAAAAGCAACATTGTTAGCCAATGGAGGTAATGTAGTATGCTATTACATTGATACTTTTCGGGAATATCTTCGAAATTACCTCTTCCATAATTTTTCTTCTTGGATTCTCCATTCTCTGTATATTCAGCTGATCCATCCATACCTACGTTAAAGGATTGCTAAAGAAAAACAAGTAAGCATGAATTATATTGTGAGAAAATCAAGTCGGAGCACTATACATCTTACAAATCAGTTCAGTGATGGACGATGTTACAACTATTTGTCGCACACATGAATGCCACCTGCTGGACCCAGTAAATACAGTACGTGCAGGAAAAAAAAATAAGTTTAATTTCATTTCCATGAGCGCTTGAAATGGTTTGATAAGTTGCTGTTTTCTTTTCTATTAATTAAAAAAAATCACAACAAGACCACGTGTCAGTGTCACCTAACAATTATGTTGCAATGGAAAACAAAAGTATACCTATATTTGTTGGTACGACCGTTCCTGAAGGGACAACTACAACATCTATCGTTACTTTACACAGACAGTTACACAGTACATAAATATAATTTATACTCAAACTCGAGGACTTAGCTAGCCAAATGTCTAATGTTAGCTGGTAGGCCCTATATTGAATATTGTTAGCCGAGGTAAAATAAGCATTCCCTCCCTAGGCTATGATTACATTTATGATACATATTATCAACACATTTACATGATATTATGTTATTGTCGTCAGAGTTAGAGTTACATAATAGCAGCAATGCGACATATGTTTCCCTTGCAGATAGTTACCTGTTCCGGAGCGACCCATTCACGAGTCACGACGCTGCCGCTCCCAAAGTGTTCTCGGTTTACAGTGGAGGGTGCGACTCTGAGAGAGCGCTTTATATATCATTTGTATCTCATGGGTTTCGTTTCCTCCCAACTAGTTAGTTTTGGTTTTCATCTGTCATAAGCATTTTGCTATTCAAATATCAGCCGAATAGAGGGATAATTTATGGATGGATTCATAATTATATAGGGCCTACACTAATATAGCTTATTTGATATCTATATTTTTACCATTGTCTAATCTATTTTTGTTACATAATTTTATCCGGCTATCCTGGCTAATATAGCCGGAATTTCCGGCATATATTATATTTAAAAAATCGTGTTTTCCTGATTCACACCAATCAAACTCTTCCCTAATGTCACACGGGTTTCGATGAGACAGTAACGTCATCTTATTGCAATATGTGTGTTGAGTGATAGCAGAGAGCCTCAGCCCAGGGACCATGCTATGAACCCCGGGGGGTGTTGTGTGACTCAGGGATCACGCTACAAATCCCAGGGCGGTGTTGTGTGACTCAGGGACAACGCTATGAACCCCGGAGCGGTGTTGTGTGTTTATTAGTAACGTTGTTAGAGGAACCGCGGTGGACATGCCCCTTCCTCACGGCACCTCCCGGCCTCCGCTCGCTCGCGTCATCTCTAAGTCTCCGCTAGGTAACGGCTTCTGCTCTGTCCGTGGATACATGAACGTAAACATGTCAAGCCATTATCCCGTTAACGTGTTATGAAATGTTTTTTTTAATCGAGAGTTGACAGGCGACTGTTTCGTCAGGCCTTTGGATGTAGTTGTTACAATGAGGTTTGACTAGCGTTTCGTTAGCTGAACGGATAGCTCGCCGGCTAACAATAGTCCTAGCACGCTATCTCTAACGCCACATAGCCAACGTTAGCCTGTCAAACTATCAACAAATATTCCGAGCATATGAGGGCTGCCTGGTTAATTAGAAAGCAAACCCTTATTTGGCACATAAAACAGCCTAAATCAAGATTAGGCACGCATAAAACGATGCATAGGGAGTAGCAATTAGGTTAGCCTGCTAGAGTTTGTCAAGGAGTGACGAGAAAATGAAGAGCTCAGTGAATGTTTGCACTTCCCCGTTGAATGGACGCCATGGTAAGTGTAATGGTTTAATTGGAAAATTAATTCTGTGTTGTTGGGTCTTTTCTGGCTGACTCGTAAATCAAGTAAATGTTAACGAGCACTCATGCTGCAGTTATGTCTGGTAGCTAACCAAAATGACTTGCTGTAAATGATACACAAATCTACTCTTATAGCGAACCGCTTTCTGTTGTTTATTGCATGTAAGTATTGTTGTGTGGCGTAACGTTATCCATTTGTGGCATCAGACAGGGACTCCAGACGCAATAGGAAGGTTGCGGACATCGCAAATGCCCTGAGTGTTAGTCCGGTGGATGTAGCAGCCCTGAGGAGGATGGCCATCAGCGAGGGGGGACTACTAACAGATGAGATACGCTGTCAAGTATGGCCTCGGCTTCTCAACGTCCCTTCACACATCCTTGAACAGGAACCAGGTGAAAGTTTGCCACATTCAGATGTGTTTCTCTTTGTAGTGGTGAATTAACATTGCCGGGATCTAGATTTACAAGGACACAGCACTGTGTGTAGTACCTTCATAGTAACCTACTTTTAAGAGTAGCAGATCCCGTCCTTCCGTCCATGATTTTGACAGTACATGCCCTAGTGTGCTTATCTTCAACAGGTCCACACATCGACAAAAGCACCCACACCCACGCATAATTCATGTATATGTGTTATGTATGACTATTGAAAAACCTCTACTTTACGACTTAGACACAGTAGAGAGAGAAAACAACAAGGACTATAACCAGGTTCTGCTAGATGTCCAACGCTCACTACGGCGGTTCCCACCTGGTGAGTAGAATCCGTAACAGTCGTTGTCTTTAACTGGGGAACTGGTCATCTCTTGGATAAAGAAATAGAAGTGGTGTTCATATATCTGTACTAATGAGTGTTTTGGTGTTTCACTCACTCACTCACTCACTCACTCTTTTTATATAGAGTCCCTTATCAGTCGTCATAATGATGTCATAAATGAGTATAATTTTGTTTAAGTAACGTTTGTTTGAATAAGATCAGTAAGTGGGACGATAGGAAAATGTGTCTCTAGAGCACTCTGTTTCCCTGACCCCGTACAGGTATGCCGGATGAACAGAGGGAGGGTCTTCAGGAGGAGCTCATTGACATTATCCTCAGGGTTCTGAAAAATAACCCCCAGCTGCACTACTACCAGGGTTACCATGACATTGTCGTCACTTTTCTATTGGTCCTCGGAAAGCGTCTAGCAACTGCTCTGGTGGAGAAGCTCTCAACGCATCACCTCAGGTGCCCGCCACATCCTGTCTACCCTTGAAACGGTTCAGATTTCACACGTATTTCTTTTTTTTTCTTACCAGTTCTTCAAAAATAAGTGACATCTACTTTTAGCACTGGGTGCTGAACATCTGCCAACGTTGGTGTTTGGTGTCTTTGTATAAAAGCATCTGCAGTGTAAAGGACTGAGTGTTAATGTGAATTGATACCCAAATCACTTTGTGTTTCTGAGAGCCGGATTGACAATCAGCTGTTTTTTCGTATAAATGTTTAACCTGCTGAATAAACCTGTGTTTCTCTTAGGGACTTCATGGACCCAACTATGGACAACACTAAACACATTCTGAACTATTTGATGCCCATCATTGAGAGGGTCAACCCTGAGGTGCATGACTTCATGCAACAGTAAGCTTTTAGGTGAAGCGTATTCCCTAGAAAATACTGACATTGTTCTGCAGTTAATCTGGTGTTTCAAATCATAACAGTTGGCATGTATTACAACACCATGACCCTATGAATGCATTCGCAGGCACTCTTTCGACTGTTATCACTTAGTTGCTTGCTAAATGTGGTTGGTATGGCTGCTGAGCTGGGCCTAGTTCACAGAATCATATCGGTCAGTCGATAAAGTGAGGAAATAATGTTCCTGTGTCATCAATCTGTGGTTGTATCTCAGGGCGGAGGTGGGCACTATATTTGCCCTCAGTTGGCTGATCACCTGGTTCGGTCACGTTCTGTCAGACTTCCGCCATGTGGTCCGGTTGTATGATTTCTTCTTGGCCTGCCATCCACTGATGCCTATCTACTTTGCTGCTGTGGTGAGTTTCAAGGCATTTAGCTATCTAGTTCAACAATAGCACTAAAATTGCTGAATTTAATTGAATGAGTCCCACCGACTCTGTTCACACTCTGGAAAAATGTTATGAATGTAAAGTGAATGCCTACAACCTCTCCAAGCTGTATTTAAACAATCTTGCTTATTGTTACTTTGATGTACATCTTTTGACTCTAATCCTGGACAAATGGAATAAGATGCATGTCTGACGTAGCCCCGGTACACCATCCTAATCTTCATGATTGCATTTCTCAAAGAATGTCAGTCTGGTCTTGGCTGGCCAGTATTGATTTCCAAATATTACTTGGGCATCCCCTCCCAAGCGCTGATTGATGTGAGCATTCAGCGTTTTTTGGAAAAGGCTCTACGGGACTGAGGCCTTAATGATCTGATATGCAGAGAGAATCAGAATGGGAACTTGCGAAACAGGGATGTCTTCAAAAGGTTCAGGTTTTACAACGTCTGACCCACTTCAGTATGATGAACGGGTTCATCTGCATACTGCAGAACAGGAAAACCACAACTCTGCGGTGCTCAGCTCCACTGTAAATGTATTACAATAATGGGTAAGACAGAATAAGAGTAATGGATTCATATGATTGAATCCATTCATTTAGAAAGGGAAGAGAAACTTGACGAACACATGAGATACAAATTACAAGTTTGTTGTAATTGTCTTTCCAATACATTGATTTATTTGCAGTGGCCCACCTCAATTTCAACTTTGCCCCTTCAGCCTCGCCCTCACTCTGTCTGACACATTGACCACAACAACAAACCCGACTGTGAAGAGCCCCTTCTCTCTCCCTGCACACTCTGAATGAAGACATGGTGATCATGTGTGGTAGAAGATTTTTTGTTTACTTTTTTCCCGTAAAGAGAAGAAAGCTGGCCAAATTCCTTTGGAATCAAGAGTTCACAAATAGTATTTAGGATGCAAGAAATGCCCCAAACTCTATAATTAAATAATCTGCAGCAAACGCTGCCCCCTTTGGCATTGAGTGTTCTGGAGAGGATGAGAGAGAAGCTGTACACTGTATGTATCGTAAAGCTACCTTTATTAGATGGAAAAGTCGGAGGAGGTGGTAGGCTGCTGTCTTATCAGCCCTCATGGTGTCCGTGTCTGTAATAAATGAGCCATACCGAAGAGAAAGTCACACCAGCTTGGATTTTTGGAAGACTTTCAACTATCTCCTGTAGCTAGCTGCATCCTGTTGCCTTGAATGCTATCAGCTGAGTTTCCACATTCCTTCATTATTATTACAAGGCCGTACACACTGTAGAACTATTGTCTAACATTGTGTGTTAAACTTATCCTAGTACATGAATGACAACGCAGCAGACAGTGTTTCCCCGTCCGTTGGTAGTAATGAAATGTTGTCAGTCTTTGTAAATTATGTTTGTCACAAATCCTGCGTGTATGTGTGCTTCAGATTGTGCTGTACAGAGAAGAGGAGGTTCTGGAGTGCGAGTGTGACATGGCCATGGTCCACCACCTTCTGTCCCAGATACCCCAGGACCTCCCGTACGAGACGCTCATCAGCCGTGCAGGGGACCTCTTTGTTCAGTTCCCGCCCTCTGAGCTGGCCAGAGAGGCCGCCACCCAGGAGAGGTGACTACTGTTCTGCTACGGCCTATAGAAGTGTTCAGCTTCCTTATGGAGGTTATGGGAAATAGAGTTGAATGAGTCAGCATCACTGCTAAGAGTCAAATCCATTGCGAATGATTGGAGTGCAATCATAGGGTAACAAAATTGGCTCAGATTTAGCTTTCTGCTCAGTTGGTGCTTGCCTCTGCTATACCTAAGGTCCTCCAGTATTAGTTAGATAAAGGAAGTTCAAGTTCTCCCTTGTGACGAAGCAGAATATAACGATCTGTTATGAACTCAGGATATTCCTGCAAGCCCAGGTTTGAAGAAATATCCCCAGTCATCACCTGTTGCCTGAGTCAATCATCACATCTCTCTCTTCCGTCTCTGATGCTCTCTCTCTCTCTCACAGCACGGCCGCCTCTACCTTCACAGACTTTGGTCTGGCGTCCACTCAGCAGCGGCCCGACTCCGTGCTCCGTCGCCGGCGGCGGCAGAAGCAAGCGGCGCTGGAGAGCTCCGGGGCGGCGGGGCCCAGCGCCGTGGTGGTGGCGGCGGGGCCCTCTGTGGCACGGCGCTTCGTGCGGCTGGCCGTCATGGGCTTGACGGTGGCTCTGGGCGCGGCGGCCTTCGCCGTGGTGAACACAGCCCTGGAGTGGGCTCCCAAACTGGACCTGTTCCCTTGAGGGACCTTGCTCTCCCTATGTCCACAACCTTGCTTGATGAGCGGCCTCTTTATAGGCCGTCCACAAATTGACACTTTGATCGGCTCAGACTGCTGGCTCAGTGTCTGCCAACATAGAGCTCTTGGGGTCTCTACCTGTGCGGACCTCTTCACCAGAAGAGTCCTGTCTCTCTAGGATCACGTTTTGACACAAGATTTAGTTATTCGGGGTTTGGACAGAGGCTAGCTACTACTGTATTGAAGAGACACACATTCAGAAACAATAGAATGTTTATTTATTTTCTAATTTAATATATATTTGTAAATAATTGTTTCGAGGTTGTGCCCAGTGAACTGGGGTGAGCCAGAGAGGAAGAGAGAGAGGGAGATATGCTTGATTGTCACTTTATTTCACATTGCTGTCAATATAGACTACATACTAGGCCTTCTTGATGATTATTGGGGGAAGAGTGACTGAGACCAAATGAAGAGATGTAAAAAAAAAAAAAAGAAGAAATCTTCCTTAATGTTTTCTTAATTACACACTGTTTAGTATAGTATGTATTTTGCTTTTTGGGGGGTAACGCAGAATCTGCATAGGCTGCCATTATCTCATTGTAGCGCTAAAAGCTATCCATTTTGACCTCCAGACTTTGGCAGGGTTGTTATTTGACTAGTTCACATTTAGATTGAAAGGCACTTGCCACCAAATTTCAGCCAAAGCATTTTAACATTACGCCTCATTTTTTTGTCCAACATTTCATCAATCTGTCAGTTTTATTTTTGCAAACACACATTGTATAGTACCCTATTTTGTTCATGGAGACATTCTCATGTTTTGCATTGCTTCATATTATCTGATAGTTGTCAAGAGGCTCCAGAAAAACACACTGTAATCTGACCTTCTAGGAATTCCCAGGTATAAGCAAGTTATGGTAGTTGTAAAACCTCCGTATTGGGATGAAATCTTTGCAAATTTTGTACAGAATGTATATTGAAGTCGGTTGGAAAACCACTTCTATCGGACAAATTTAAATTGGCTTGTTTAAGCTGTGCTCATGCAATTGAGACCATCCTTTGCTTTTAACACCTTATTGGAAATTATATTTAAGATAACACTTATGTTCATACTCTGGAAGACACTCCATATATTTAGAATTACTGAATGTATTCCGCCCAAATATAATATGACCAACATTTGTAATCGATAAACCAATCATGGCTGTTCGACAACTGAATAGACTATAGTTAATAAAGTAATTTGGGGTTTTAAAATTTAATTATGTGCTATATCATAACTGTCCATTTTTATTTCTAAGTATTCTGTGTGAGGTTGGTTATTCTGGACATTTACTGAAATGAAGATGACCTGGAACACTCTTGAGGATAGCTGCCTCAAACTCATCTAGTAGTGATATGTTGTAACTTATAAAACATCCAGATTTGATTTAGAATTTCTTCGATCCAAAAAAGTTATTAATTTGCCTTTTTTGTATACATTTGGGTATAAATCAGTCAACTCACTCATTAAATATTGTGCAATAAATTGTAATAAACTGCATTATGCATTGCTAACTGATTCACGGGCATTCTTATTTGCAGCTAATTCAACCGATTTCCATCTGAGGCTTTTGTATGAACTATCCAAAGGGTGTAAGATGTGTGGTAGGCCTATTGTATGCGAGGCAGCGTTGGTCTCCCCTGGAAACCTCTGATACCTCACCTGAGCAGCTTTTACTTCTTCGCCACCTACAGTTAGTCACGTGCGATCATTCAAAACCCCCATGTTAATTTCCATAGACATTTAAACATGGAAGCAAGAGCCTCAGAGGCGGGACTTATCCTTCAGGGGTCTATTCCCCTCCCCCTCCTCTCCCGTCATGGACCTATTATAGAATGGACAGTGGATTCCAAAACGGCGCCCATTCATTCCTATGAAAACTGCTCAATGTCGCAGGGCAACATCGAGAGATTTGCTTCCGTATCATGGGAGCCACGCCCTAGTTCATGATGTACCGCCTAGCCTCAAATTTTTTTGACCGATTACCCCCACAACAACCACCAAGAAAAGCAATGCGCATCTATGAAACCAATGGTATAAACGTAGGTGCTCACATGCTGTAACAAAGACAACTCTGTTCTGCTCAGTATGTTTTGCCTATGCAAAGTCATCTGCACTATTTGGAACCTTTTCACACTTGATTTACCTCTCTAGGCACACGCACATCCCAACATTGACATGTATTTGCAATGCAAATATCCACGGTTAAGGACTAGTTTCTATTATTTTACACAGTGGCAAAATTCTACACATGCTATTCTCGCGGTCTCATGAAAGGCCTCTCCATCCCAAAATCCTGGGCCAGATCTTTGTCCCAGTCCATCCCAGGCTGCAACCAAACCTGACAAAAATAGGACCTGCCTTTCGTTGTTTGTGTTCTTGTGCTTTTGACTGAACAATCCACTTCAACAAGGAACACTGTAGTGAGAAACCCAATATGAATTCCTTTGGGCTGGTTGCATTAGTTGTTTGAACTCATTAGATTTCTCAAAGTGTCTGTTATTAAATGTATCTTTGACATCAAGGACTGATGCTGGGAGCTGTAAGTGGATGGAAGACCAGACAGGAACAGTAGACCAGCAGAGTTCAGCTTGCTGGCGTACACTTCAAGCATAGCTTTTCAGTGGGTTGTCTTGTTGTCCAACTCTACAACGGTTCTCAGAGAGTCAGAGTCCCGTCGATGCAAGGTCATCGTGGGGGGCCCCAATATATCACAGAGATCCAGAATTACCCAAATGAGCCCATTATAAGGAGATACGTTAACTCTGAACTCTCTCAAATCACTCAGCCATGCAGACTGATGTTATAAAGCCAAATACATCGGGCACTTTAAAACAGATCAAAAGTCTCACGATGATGACATTTTTAGACAGTGTCGTACATTTTATCCCCTGGCCAATATGTTGGTGTTCTGTTCGTGTAAAAATAAGATATGTCTCTTAAGAGCATATTGCACTCCCCTGTATACTGCCCCCCTATGGGGTAAGTTAACAAAATCAAGTGTGCAAGTACGACTTCAGGTTGCTTATGATTGTATTAGGATCTTACTTAAAAAGCTAAGGTGTAGTAGTGCAAGGGAGCTATTTATGATTGCAGGAGTTAACACCTTACAAGCTTTATTGAGGAACTGTATGTACAGAGTTATCGGTGGCTGGAATGACTCAAAGAATGTAATAATAATGCTGGAGACAAACCCAAGTTATATTGCAGTATGCTGCCAGTCATACCTTTGGAGACATTGGTATAAGTGCCTTTTATAAGGGACGGGAATGCTTTTTTTCTAGTGCGTGTTGTCCATTTTTTTAATTGTATGTCTTTTAAAATGGACTTTGAGTCTAATAATAGAAGTTGATAAGGATGATGATGATGATAGCACCAAGGTTCAGAGTTCCTGTACTTACCTCAAGATAATCAGTTGTGTAAAAAGTACAGCCCATAACTTATCTTCCAGCTCGTCCAAACAAGAGCCAGGTCCCTTCACAGAAATTGATGAATGGGGTGGCAGGGAACAACCTGGTTCACTCCAATTGTTTATCACATTCACACCTGCTGATTAAATAGGGATTACATTTGCATATAGTGTATCTGCATTCATCTGGAGCAGGTACCTGCCCCAACAAAGTAGAGGAGAAAAGTGATAAAATAACCATCAAATACATTTTGGAGATTCATCATGGTCATATAAAAGTTTATTTATCATTGTGGGAATACATGTTTCCCAAAAAATTGAGATTTCCAGTTCTTCCGAGTGTCTTTCCACCCACATATTACCCATTTATTTAGTCCACAAAAATATGGAATCCAAAATCATCAATTACAGAATAATAGTAGTATATAATCAAAATTACTAATATAAAGACACAAGTCCCCAAATCCTTCATGATTGTTTTTCTTCTGTAACAATAATACACTATACCACTTAATAGGTCAGTTTTTTAAACGATGCGGATGTCGACAATTATACGAAATGCGTGGATGATGATCTGTGTCTATCTGATCATGGTAATGTTCCTGTTTCTGATTGTATCAACGTGTGTTCGTTTGTGCTCGTCTGTGCTGATACTAAATCAGCAGTCTACATTTCCAGTACGCACTTTTTCCCTTGCAATTCAGTATTTGGTCTGTTCTAGCATTTTGCGGCGACTGGATGCCTGGACTCTCCTTATGGCTAACCGGCCGGCACTCGATCACAGATTTTAAATGTATTGCCTGTATGTATGCATGTACAGTATGTAGGTCAATTATGGCACACATTGCACTCCTGATCATCCATGGATGATCATTAAGGGAGATTTTGCCCTCTTGGGAGCTAGGGTCAGGAAGTTGTCATAAATATATGCCCTGTTAAGCCCTTTGAGACTCTACTGGTGATTAAGGGCTACTACAAATAAAATAAAATTATATTTTAATGACCGTGTGTGTGTGTGTGTGTGTGTGTGTGTGTGTGTGTGTGTGTGTGTGTGTGTGTGTGTGTGTGTGTGTGTGTGTGTGTGTGTGTGTGTGTGTGTGTGTGTGTGTGTGTGTGTGTGTGTGTGTGTGTGAGAGAGAGAAAGGTAGGACTTGTCTCAGTGACAGTTTTGGCACTTGGGGTGGCAGAGCGCATTGTTGACACGACATTTACAGCCACCTGATACATCACCAGTACCCTGCAAACACACAAAAGAAAGAGTTCAAAAACACAACAAAACCAATGTGGTAATTTGGTAAGCATGGAAAAGTACAGGTTAGCGTTTTCTAGACATGTGAGTTGAGGAATGTGGAAATGTGGTAGTATTATTTTTAAAAAATCACAGATTTTGCATATTTGCATGGGGGTTTCGATCTGTGGCATTTATTAGAAATCACAATGTGTCAAAACAATAGTAAAACTGTTTCTTAAATGACAGTGTGAGGGTGCATGGGTGCATATTATCAAATGGGTTTGTGCTTATATGTGGAAGAGTGCATTTTACATTTGGGCCCCAGCGAGCCTGCTTCGTGACCCAGCAGATCTCTGTTTTACACATCAGGCAGCAGAGCCAATCACAGCCGCTTTTCTTTTGTATGTTGACATCACATCCGGGACACTTCATGGCTTCTCCGCTCTTCAGCATTTCCTAGAAAGAGTGAAACAGTACCCCATACAGTACACCAAATAAGTCCCATACTCAGAACTAGAGCTCATGATTATTCCATTGTTTAGTATCTCTCTTTCTGTCGCTCTCTCGGTCACCGCCAGGGGATACCAAAGCAATTTAATTCTAAACCATACTAAAACTGTAGAAAAAAGATGAATTCATTAATACATTGGGTTGGGGATATGAATGTTATTTCTGAAACTCAAAGCACCTCTAACATTTCCTTGGTTTGCTTTGCAGCCAGGTCGTTTTCCGCCCGGAGAAGCAGGTCGTCCTGGTACTGCTTGCAGTTCATGTCCTTATGAATAGCCTGCAAGTGTACGTCATGTTTTGAATACAGCTCTCCATCCAAAAAATCAAACACCTTAAGCACGAATGAATGAAACAAGTAATGTGACCACCAAGCCCCAACACCATGAGGGAAAGGGGACGGGCTGTGCGCTTGCCTTGCAGAGAATACAGTTGGTCTCCTTGCAGAGATCACAGGGGAACTCGTTGACCTCGTCCTCATACACACACCAGCCCTGACAGTTGGCCGTCTGGCAGTGGAAGCTGTCCTTCTGGCGGCTCTCGGCGATGCTCAGCCGCAGGTCCAGGAAGCGCTGGTGCTCTTCCTCGGTCAGGAGCTGGCGGTCCGAGGAACAAGCCAAAAGAGGGACGGCGGTACAAGTTTGCATGAGTTGGAAATTGTATGCCTGCATCCAGTGGCGGTTTTAGACACGGGCCACCCGGGCGGTGGCCCGGGCGGCACTTTTTCAAGCCACGTGGGGGGCGCAACGACCAAGTACATAAATAAATAATAATCTGGGCTGCGAAGCGGTTTTCTATTATCTATCATATCACTGTGGGGAATTGGCGAATTGGCACCCCCTGCGGCTGCAGGCGCTCCTGCTTGCTCCCCTGTTTGCTAAGAAGGTGACATCTATGTTGGCCCTTTCACACCGCCGCAAAATCGGAGCCCGTTCCGGGCCGGTTCGGAGCTAGAGCCAGGGTTTTGGTTTCACACCGCCAAAGAACCGGCTCCGGCCCCTAAAAACCGGTTCAACTCAAGCCCCAGTTGTGAGCTGGGTTAGAACGGGAACCGCTTTACGCCAGGGGCAGGGGGCAGGGTTATCCTTACCGTCATCATAAACAGGAAGACAAACGAAGACCGGTCATTGTGCTCTCGCGCACACACGATCATTATCACAGATTCGCTGGATCTGTTGTGTTTGGTTGCCTAAGTAGGCGCCCAAAGCGAGGAGAAAAACTTGAACATCATCATTTTATCATCGCCCTTCATAAATGTAATTTCTACGGTGGCGCTGAGCATTCTACGGTAGCGCACCGCGGTGAAGATAGTTTTAGGTTGGATATTCGACGGATATTCAGTCCAGTTCCAGCCGCGACTTCACGGAGATTTGCCCGGCAATAGCAGCAGGAGAACGGTTAGCGCACCTCGCAGAGCCCCGCGGTGAATCGCTGGAAACTGATTGAGGGACCGTCAATAAATTACTTCACGTAAAAATATCAATACAAAATACTTGCAGGTTTTTTCCAAATAGTTTCCAATTTCAATGTGACCCAGTGACTCCAAACCAGTATCTAATTGTATTATTAAACCCGAAGAATAAGACACACCACTTGTTATGGTATTTTATTGCTTCCTCTATTTTATATGAATATTAATATTCAGGAACTATCATATTTCTTTCAATAGCTTCCCTATAGGACCCAGTGACTCCAAACCAGTATCCAATTGCAGAAGTAAACCCTAAGCATAAGACACACCACTTTGTATTGTGTTTTTTTGCTTCCTCTATTTTATATGAATATTAGTATGCAGGAATTATCATATTTCTTTCAATAGCTTCCATTTCATGTGACCCAGTGACTCCAAACCAGTATCTAATGATATTATTAAATCCGAAGAATAAGTCACACCACTTGTTATGGTATTTTAGTGCTTCCTCTATTTTATATGAATATTAATATGCAGGGAATTATCCATATTTCTTTCAATAGCTTCCATGCCATGTGACCCAGTGACTCCAAACCAGTATCCAATTGTAGAAGTAAACCCTAAGCATAAGACACACCACTTTTCATGGTATTTTAGTGCTTCCTCTATTTTATATGAATATTAATAGTGCAATAGTGTAATAATTAGATTTTCTTAAGTGTGTTTTTACATGTGTTTATTTATTCTATTTTGTATTTGTAATATTATCCTTAATATATTTTATATTATTGTATCTCTGCTCTTTTTTGTATAGTATTCTTAATGTTCTCTGCTCTTCTTCATTTTTTTCTATATCTGATATTTTTTCCACTTGTATGTTGTAACTTATACTGTGTTGTGCATAATTGTGTATAAAAAAAAAAAAAAACGCGGGGGGGGGGGGGCGGACTCGGAGGGGTCTCGCCCGGGGTGTAATTCCATGTAGAACCGCCATCTGATTGTCATTCTTTGTAATTTTAACAACAATTACAAGAGTTTCTTACACTAAATTATCAATTGCTATTTTGATGATGCAAATACGATTGAATTGCAATATGTGGATGATGGAGGCTATGATAAAGGTTTTGTTTCTGGGGGTGGTGTGATGGGCTTGTGGTCCCCTCTTGGCTTGCACTCACAGCTTTTATCTCTCTGTCTTGCAGCTTTTTGTCACAGTCGTATTGGTTGTCTGCAAAAGGACAGGAAACCTCTGCATCCTGGCTGTTCACTATGGTGCCTTTCAGACAGTCCCTGATATGAAAGACACACACACACACACACACACACACACACACACAACACACACACACACACAACACACACACACACACACACACACACACACACACACACACACACACACACACACACACACACACACCACATCAACATACGGTTGCATATATGACTTGATATGAACTGTGACCACCCATACCAGTTCACAAGATGTAGTAGTAGACAAATTAGCGTTAAATACAATTGTCCTTAATTTACTTTACATTTAAGTGTATTTCTTTATTATGCAATCAGTCCATAATGGGCCTTGCCTGAAGTTTCAGACGTTTTTTAACCATGCAAAACCGAGGATACCACATGTTGAACGTGGTGTATTCGAGGACACCACAATCTATGTATTTAGAGATTCCTGCTGACCTGCAGAAGCTGTGCAGGCACTCTCTGAGTATGGCGCCCTCTCCTGGCAGCACAGGGCACATGCAGACTAAACATTCTAGCTCCTGGACGCATGGAACGATGCCCTGATCGTCGGTCTGCAGCAGCTCAAGGAAGTTCCTCTCCCTCTGCACCGCCTCAGCCTGCAACACCTAGGCAGGAAGGCCAGACGAATGTACAAAGTATAATACAAACTTGTGCGTGTGTGTCTGTGTCTGTCTCTGTGTATGTGTGTGTGTATGTCTGTATGTCTGTCTCTGTGTGTCTGTCTGTGTGTCTGTCTGGATGACTATCACATTCAATCTCTTTTCATAGGAAAATCATAAAGGTCCAAAATGCTCCTGAAAATGTTAATCACCCGTCTAAAAATGCACCTAGGTAAAAACTAAATGTGAAAGAAGTCCACTTTACTGCAATGAATTGTACTAACATCCCTCACCTCAGTGTAAATCTGGTTGGCCTGTTCCTCCTGATGCATGCGCTGTATTTCCTCCTCGTCTGGCTTGTAGGTCTCAGGAACCTGGTAGCCCACCGGCCGTTCCTCTGTGCACATCTCACATCCTGGACGCGTCGGCTTGTTCACGAAGGTACATACCTTACAGGTCCAGCCCCGCTGCAAACACACACACACACACACACACACACACACACACACACACACACACACACACACACCACACACACACACACACACACACACACACACACACACACACACACACACACACACACTTAAGTGTTTCGTCGGCTAACATTAACTGTCACTACTTTATGAATATGGACATTATGAATGTATGACAAAGGGTTTTGTTCTGACCTTGGGAGCAACGGCGGGTTTGGGGGGCACTTTGGGGCGCACTATGGGAGGAGGAGATCCTGCCTGTAGCCCCCTGGGCATGTGAATGACCGTCTCCGCGATCCCTTCAACACAATCATTCAATGGGTTTATTAGAAAGATCATTTGTGTTCAGGTACAATTACTTCACACCTGTTGCCCACACAAAATACCTTTAATGACGACAGGAAAACGATCAATGTTTAAGTTTTTAATGAAATAGCAGAACAAAAGGGATGGTCGAGTGGCTTCCAACCTCCCACTGAGACACAAAGACAAAATGAGATAGCACACGGAGCGTGTACTTCCGTAACATGACGCGAGTTCAAGTAAAACTGGTAATAGGCGGAGGCCTAAAACGTGAGGAAGGAATGTGAAGACTGTGCAGATGCTACATGGGTAGATTATACTTTTACTTCGCTGAATATTAAGCTATAATTAATCCACTTGCTACACATCCCTACAATTACCGCGCAGAATGGTATTTTCAATCAATTAGCACATCGTATTATGTCGTAAGGGTTAGAAGGAAACCCACTATCAAGGCGCTGCTGCTCTTCCTCGCGCTGCTGCAGGCGTCTGGTCAGTGGGGCTCCGGCATGGTCGGAGCGGATGAACAGGAAGGCCTGGTCACCACTTTTGCGGATGCCGTGGCTATACAGCGTCTCGCCGTCGCCCGCCAGACGCTTGCCAATGACCCAGCACTGCAGTGTCGCGTTGAAGCCGTGGTCCTGACTGAACTGTGAGTGGGAAAATATATGCAGAAGAGTGAGCGCCAGTTGATTGAAATGATGATGATTATTTAAAATAGACTTTGAAACTGATTAGAATCAGTTGTTTTGCAATGTATGTCAAATACAGTTTCGATTGATAATACTGACAAAGTGATTTAACATGTGCTAAGCTCCACATTAATTGTATGTTGCCATGCCAACTTGGTGTTACCTTGTCCTTTAGCTCTGCTATGGTCATCTTTGTGGAGACTTCAACACTCACAGGGATGCCATTTTCTGACTGGCCATCCTCAACTCCGACCTTTAACCTTAGAAGAGGAGTAGTGAATGTAGAATCCATTGATAAACATAGGGTAAACATATAAACACAAAACATGTAGAGTGTATAGTAAGTTTTGATTCATGTTGGGATTTTATTCTGGTTCCACCAGAGCTTTACAAACGTACTTGATGGAGTCACTTGGGTAGGCCCGATTGTCGACGTTGACTTTCACAGCGACTGCGAGTGCTGACAACATTTGAGAAAGTCTGGCTGCCTCTTCTTTCTCGCCGCTACTGATTGCCTCCCCCAAGGCGTTGGCCAGCTCCTCAACTGCAAATAAAGTTTTACTTAGGTAACCTAATAGTTGTTGTTTTTTTTCATATTTTTTTTTTATAAGCTTAGTTATATTCATATATCCATAGGCCTATGGTTACGCTCCCCTGTTGATGTACCCTTCCCTTTTGTTTTTCGTTTCGTTTTCAAACACACAAATTCGCAGCTAATTAAATGCATGGCAAAACAATGAAATATTTAATCTCACAAAAAAACAAAACAGTCAAAATAGAAACGTTAACTCATTAACGTTACCTTCTTTCAAATTGAGCGACGATTCCGACGTCATTTTCAAACTAGACTATGGCGATAATACCCACACTTTAAAGAAGACAACTTTTATGCCAGTAGGCCTAGGCCTATTCAGAAGTTCTAAAGGAGTCTGCAGCCCCCACAAAATGAGGTCTTAACTAAAAATTAAGACTTGTGTGTTCCAAGACGAGCTCAATATTTGCTCTGAATTGTTTTAAGGGAAAGCGAAACCGAGCCGACTCCAGGAAGTTCAAAATGTATTTAAAGGGACCACGCAAAGTTTTACCACTTATACCACGTGCTTTCTAAATATACCATAACAGTGAATGTACCAGGCCTAAATTAAATATTTTGATATTTCATTGTAATTGAAATTTATTATTTTATACAGATATAGAATGATGATAGAAAACAATACTAGAATTACCTCGTACTTCCACGAGGTGGCAGTGTCTATGCTGAATGGAGAGTAAACAATAACTGTGATGCAGCTTCACATCAGCATCTAAAAACAAATGAAAGTGTACGAGCTGTAGCTGGGTTGCTGGGACTAAAAGGGGATAGATGATCGGCTAATTAACAATAATGTGTGTAATGTAATTTTTTTTAAATAGCCTATGGCATTATTACCCTTTTGGCAATGTTATGTCCCTTCAGATTTAATACACTCAGTCTACACTCCTGATGGTATTTTTCTTTGGTGGAGGAGTTTGACCAATCAGAGCTCGGGCATGGGAGGGGTTATATGCTGCAGAAAGTTGCAGAACATATTTTATTCCTGCCTGGACTAGTGGACTTGACGGTTTATTGAGGTCGCAGCGTCTCCATCACTTCTTCCTCTCCCTCTGCAGATTTGCCTTATCAGGCTGAACGCTCAACACGCTCAACGCCAAAGGTGTGTGTTTTCGACGCAGTCCAAGATGCTGGCTTGTACGGAGATGATAACCATGTGCCTGCAGTCGGCCAAACGCAAGCATCTACTGGCTCAACAACAACCACTGCAGATTACAGGACAAGGGCTTCCGATTTTCCATGATGTAAGTTTATTTTGCAGTCCTTTTTCCTTCGTGGGGTCTTCTTACTGTAAGTAGGCCTATCTATACACATTCATTGGATTAGTCCGCAGCCACACAACGTTATCTCAATAATTTCCCAGGTAAACCGTAGCCTACTTATCTCTAACTCAATCGATGTTATAGCAACAAAGTAGTCATAATTACCTCATTATTTGAAAGTGAAACTAAATAGCCTAAAATTGGTTTATGAGTAATAGCGTTGC
>OLKM01000169.1:130789-153404 GCA_900291075.1 Melanogrammus aeglefinus
TCTCTCTCTCTCTCTCTCTCTCTCTCTCTCTCTCTCTCTCTCTCTCTCTCTCTCTCGTTTTTCAGAAATTATTCAGCAGTTAATCACGAGTGTGCAGACAAAAGCATGCACATTTCATTTTTAAACAACATTTAATTAGAAATATTTGTAATGAGGATACAGTTGTAATCTATTAAAAAATACCCTTCAAATAAGCACCTAGCAGATAGCAACATGATATAAATAGTAGCACTTTTTCTACCAATTTGTTAAACTATGACAAAGGCAAAGCCAAGCTTGTGGTGGTGTGTTTATAAGGCTTTAACAGCGCCTACTGTCCTACCAGCTGCCATCGCACCATCAACACCATAGCACACTAGCAAGTAGCTCATGCCCTTTCTCCTCAAGACGCGCTAAACTGTGCATTATCAGCAAAATTAACCCATGAAATCCAACAAGTGACACCGATGTTCAACCAAAACAAATTTTGACTCACAGCATTTGCTACAACACAGAAGTTTAATGGCTAATGACTCCAAGGCGGGACACTGTGTCTGTGTGTGTTTTTCCAAATGTGTGTGGTGTGCTGCTACTGGCTTTGTTAACCATTTCTGAGTCATACTGTAAAATAATAGGGCTGTTATTGTAGAAAGTCTTGTTAATAGGTAAAAAATAGAACATTGTGAGTGCGTGTGTGTGTGACTTTGGACACAATAATAAAATGGCCACTGTCACGACAGAATGTGCCAAGCCCAAAGACATTGAAAGACAAAAGAGAAGGAAGGTTGGAGATGCTTACCTTGTTGACGGATGGAAACTAATACCTGAGAGCAACGTGTACAGTTATTAATAACCGTAAGGTCAGAACTGCCAGGCCTGTTTGTTTTGACCTCTCTCTAACAACGAACAATCACATTCTGTCAGTTGCAAATACAACCACAAAGAGTGAGGCAGGAGAAGCACCGAAATGTTGTCTGAGTTTCCCCGATCGTGTGCTGAATCGGGATCAATGGGCTCCAGACAGGTTCAAGCCCATTTTCATAAAATGTGCATGACCGATCTATTGGTCATGATGACTGAATGGAGTCAGGTAGAGGACATTGGATAGAGATTAGATCGTTTTTGTTTATTTGGAGCTGTGGCTGTGGTGGATATACTTCTTTATTTTTTCCTACAGTATAGCTTGGAAAATTTGAATGAGGTTTCTATCATCAGTTTTTTATGAAAAACATATGCTAGTGGATCCCGAATGAAGTGCATCAGTCTGTAATTATAAAGCAATGAATTCTAAAATAAAATTAACCCAAAAATACATCAGTCAGAATGGTTTGATTTAAATATGTTTTATTAGTCTGCTATGCATTTCTGCAAACATATTTCTGCACCAGGTAGTGAATTTAAATAAAGTGTAATGTGATAAGAGAGAGAGCGAGCAAGAGAGAGAGAGATCCTTGTGGCTGTCTTTTAGATTCATTGTCATGAATGCTAATCGTGTGCACTGTTGAGGCCCTCATTGGCGCTCAGCAGGAAGCAATAACCAACATTTAATCTCTTTCCTTTTCTTTTCTGTTTTCCTTTCCCAGATTTTCCGCCGTGCAGACAAAAATGGTAAGTAAACAACATAATACACTGGCTGATAGTGGTGGCAAATTAGGTGCTGGTGACGTCTATGTTTGTGTGTGTGTGTGTGTGTGGGGGGGGGGGGGGGGGGTACTTCTGTCTGTTTATGCTCCACCAAGTTTCTCCACCCAATTAAAATGCTAAGGGAGAGAGTATGACAAGACATAACCAACCTCGCCCTGTCAGTGTTGGACACAGATGACTGGGCGTCGACTGCCATGGATGGATCTAAATTAGCGCAATGTGGCTCCCTCACGCTACTCATGTCCAAAAAAGGAGATAATGTTCATCTGAGAGCGTTCAGATGTCTTTCGGTTAAAACAACTGCAGCTGTGGTCGTGACTGTTGTGTGTGTTCCATTACAAAGATAAGATGTTAAATGGGTTTAATATCAATGAACACATGTTTGACTTTATTTTGATGTTGAGCATTTGTTCTGTATTGATTAGAGTAATAGTAGTAGTAAAAAGTAAATTAAATTGAACCCTGTGATTGATTAATGCCATTTGTGGCTATAGTCAGCTACACATGTCGACCTGGTAGCTATATATTGGGTATGTGGACCACCTCTTTTGGAAAGTGTATATAGGCTACCATGCATTCTCACATGTGTATTAAAATCAATGCTGATACACTGGTACCTGTGTAAGCTCCTGCATGATCACCCAATACAATCTCTAAAGTGGCTATCTCGAAGATGCCCACGGATCTATGTGTAAATAAATATCTGTTAAGCCACTCTCTGTTGCCGAATGAGGTAACACAATGGTAATGGAGCCCGTGGCCTACTGCTGAAGGCACTTACATTTGAAGTGTAATGATTGTTACAAACTGGGTGTCAGTGGCGACGCTCGTGCCATACAAAGCCCAAGCAGCGCATAGTCAATGAGGCGTTTTCCCTCAGCCAGCAGTGTTTCTTTCAACCCAGAGGGTAAGATGGCGATAGACTCGCTCTTCAAATCCCTTGTATGTGCAGTAGCGTTGTCTTCTTTCACCATAGAGAACTAAAAGATAATGCAGCGTAGATCTTCAAGATGGCCTGTTTAAAATCCATGGACGGATCATATTTTGCTGATCCTCTTAAATTTTAAATAAATGAAACAAGCGGCAATCAATTATTTATTCCACGTTTTATGAAGACGATTGATAGTTTTTGATTTTCCCATTCGATTAGAGATTAGAATGTTTTTCAACGTCAAAACAATCCATGCTTTTCACAGAGGCCAGGTCAATGTAGAGAAGACACAGGTGTCTCCCGGGTCTCCTTTAAGTAGGTCTAGCGTGCCCTTATCCAGGATCCAGCAGTCCTACGATGTAATAGCAGAACCTCTTGGGGGAGACTGCACCGAGCTATCATCAGGTTTTGATGAAAAACGCATTGAAGTGGATCCCGAATGTATTACATCAGTGTGCAATTATAATGCAATGGATTGTGCAAGGGAAGAACCAAAAACACATACATAAATGTACAGTAGTTAGATTTAAGTATTTATTTCAGATTGTTCAGAAGTTTTATTTGCCTGGTATTTATTTCTGTAGATATATTTCTGAACACCTGATTGATGGCACCAGGTAGTAGTGCATTTAAATCAACCCAGTCTCACCAAAATGCGTACAGATCGCACGGTTTGACATGCGTGCAGTAGGCTACATACGCCAAATGACCATTTCGCGTGCATATGATACGCAAACTACTGTGGAGGGCGGATGCGTATACGCAAAACCCAGCATTAACTACTGTGGAGGGCGGATGCGTATACGCAAAACCCAGCATTAACTACTGTGGAGGGCGGATGCACGTACACATACCACGCATCACTTTATACCCATACCGACGTCACCAGCGATGCATGCTGCATTGAACTTTACTCAGAATTCGGGAATTTCCGGCTTCCGATAAGGAAAAGTGCAATAAAATGGTTGTTAAAGTCTGAAATTCGGTAGTACGTCACAGCCACAATTTGACACCGTTAAACTGGCAAGAAAAAATATACGCATCCGCCCTCCACATAGTTAATGCTGGGTTTTGCGTATATACGCATCCGCCCTCCACAGTAGTTTGCGTATCATATGCACGCGAAATGGTCATTTGGCGTATGTACTGCACGCATGTCAAACCGTGCGATCTGTACGCATTTTGGTGAGACTGGGTTGATTTAAATATAGTGGTAGAGATATTGCCCATAGACATTCTACCCAAGATTTTGCGTTAGTGTATTAAGTTTTCAGAATAATTGTAGCTCGCAGTATAGTAGTAGTAGCTCGCATCAAATTTAAGACGTTGGTACTGGCATACAAGGCAGTCGATGGAACTGCCCCTGCCTACCTCCAAGCATTGCTAAAGAAACACACCCCAGCTCGATCCCTCCGCTCAACTACCTCAGCTGGACGTCTGGTAGCGCCATCGCTAAGAGCTAGCAAAGGTTGATAAGCAAAGTCACAACTTTCCTCGGTTTTGGGACCTCAGTGATGGAACGAGCTCCCTGCCGTTCTCAGGACCGCAGAGTCACTCACTATCTTCCGAAAAAGACTCAAGACTCACCCGTTCAGAGTCCACCTCGACTCTCCATAGCCACCCTCCCCCTTCTGGCCACCATTGTACACTGTATTGTATTATAGTACTTAACTGTGTAGCAACTGCAGTAGCTGCTATCATTGCTGTAACACGGGGAATTGGTTAGCCTAGCGATTGTTGTACCGACAGCGATATATTGCACTTCTAATGACAAATGTACTTATTGTAAGTCACTTTGGATAAAAGTGTCTTCTAAATGCCCTGTGAGAAAGAGGTATTGAACCCCTAACTCACATGCGGGACAGGACGCAACCAAGGAGTCAGTTGGTCAAAAATCAGGAGTCGGCTCAGAGAGTTGAAGGTTGCAAAAAATGGTCCCGGTTTATTTACATTGCCAAAAAGTACAAAAAGTCACACAAAATAATACAGCCTCTCGGCAAGCTGTTGCATGTCAAATGCCCGACCTTTTTCCCTCACCATGTCTCCCCTTTAAATAGGCCTACCAATCAGGGCCGATTGGGAGAAACCACTGGGATAGGTGACACATCAATATCACATGATCAATCAAACACCACAGAACAATAGCCCCAACACTATATGTTCATCAAACGATGCATACAAATATATATAAAAACACACACACACACACACACACACACACACACACACACACACACACACACACACACACACACACACACACACACACACACACACACACACACACACACACACACACACCACACACACACACACACACACACACACACACACACACACACACACACACACACACACACACACACACACACACACACCACAGTCTTTGATAAATAAATCACACCAACCATAACGAAATTCAGAAGTACAAACACTCCCTCACCACCCCCGCCATTAGCAAACCAAATGAACTGTCCCAGAACAGAAAATAAAGCCCTGGTTCCCATGCGGCACGCGCTTCCCATGGACCAGTTTGCCGGACGGACAGGAAGAAGGGTAGTTGACAAACACATGTATGTTTGAATTATCTAGCATGTTGTAAATAAATGGAGTGTATTAAATTGTGGTGGGTGGTGCTATGTGTGCATGCAAAGGTAAACGGCTAAATGGTAGCATCTGGGGAAATGCGACCCTCGCTTTTCACATGCCCTAAATGTAAATGTAATTGAATAATCACATTTTTCCGCTGTCCATTCTACACGGTGTTAACTTGAAACCTTTTAAAGACCCTTTGTTTTTACACTTTATTACGGCTGACATGTTTGTATTTGCTGTTAATAGCCAATTATGACCTGACAGATCCCCGCCTCCAGAAACATGGTTACTACCTGTGCCCCGTTACAGCAAAGGGGCCCTCCCATAGTTAGTGTTATGAGTGACACCTGTGGTTGTGTGACGTCGCTGCCTCTGTGAAAAGGTTTGTTGTCGTTCCCCCCCGGCACTTGTGTGAGAAGCCAGGCCTGACTCATCACCTTTGTTGGTGCTGAGGCTTAAAAAACACTCAACTCCATTATCCAGTCCAGTCTCTTAATAATGAGACGTCACAATCAATTTGGCCAGACTGGACACCAGCAGTTAACCTCTGCAGAATGGACTGGGCTCCCTAATCCACAGCAGTTGCCCACTGACAGCCCTTAACCACATACTGGAAATATTTTGGGGAGATTGCAGGTTCCATTGGCCTTGGGCAAAATCCATTCGAAATATAAATTGCTGATTCTTAACATCTTGTGCGCTATGCTTGCTACCAGTGAAAACGGTTTTAGCAGCTCTTGAATGAGAGTGAAGCTCAGGTGAAAATTGTTTGGTAGGAAAGATAAATTACATATCATGCTACATACAATATGAAAAATAGGGTTTATGTTTGCATAAGAGTTTTTCTCCATTTTTCCTTTTTCCTGTTTCTGGATAAACATAGCAAATCTCATCTTGTAGGTTACTTCCTGCCATATTCTACGGTGAGTGTATGTGTGCATGCAGACCCGCGGTATGTAGGTCATCGTTCTGCTTTTTTTAAGAGGGATTTTTAACAAATGTATTTTATTGTTAACTGCGTCACTATGATGCTCAAAGACGGAGGATGTATGGATCCTCTCGGTGGGGAGGAAAAGCACCCTAGTGCTTGTGGGACCAGGTCTTTTTTTTAAAGCATTAAACAGGCTTATTTATGGTCTGCAGGCTGAAAGGGGCCCTTTACAGATGGCTCTCTGGAACACAGTTGAAGTGGAGCACTGATGCTAAGAATACCAACGGCGTCAGTCGTAGCACTGAGGAGAGGTTCACAGTGTCTGGGCCTTTTACACAGTGCCCAAGAAGGCCAGAAGTTACTCTTTTCTCGTTCTCTGGTGAGTTCTCTGAAGCCCATACGCACAGCGTCCTGGCTGAGTTTATAAAGCACTTAGCAGAGGGGAGGCTCGTCAGGAGCAGAAGAGCTGATCTTCAGGAGGATCGGACCCTGGCCTACTTTGTGTCCTACTTAGTTGGTTCCTTCAGGGCTTATTAAATCATCATCCTAGTTTATTCTGACCCCTTGAGTGACTTAATTAGCTCAGCCTGGCTCTCATGTTTGTCTGTTTGTCTGTTTGGCACAAAGCCCTGATTGCAGTCGCTGCTCCATTCCGATTTGCTTTTGGAGATGACGAGGTTGCAAAGGGTTTTGTCACATTGATTCTTGAAGTCCTTGAGAAATAATGATCAAACTAGGCAACGTGCGTTGTCTCATCGTCGTTTTTAAAATTGTGTTTATCCAACAATAATGAAATATTACAAAGAAACAGTTGTTCACCATTGTTACACAGACTAGTGAGGGCTGGATTACAGCCGGGTATCGAGACGGCCTATGTTAAGATTGATTAACTAAATCATAGTTATGTGTTAAAGTGTGTAAATAAACAGGACTTTGAAGTAAAGAGATATCTTTGTCTTGCTGTCGTACAGTGTGATAGGAACAGAATGTTCCACATCCGTAGGAAAACCTTGGCTAGTGGATGACACATGGCGATCTGATTACTTTTCAGCACGAGAGGGAAAGGGTAGGGCGTGTAGGACGCAGGCAACATAGCTGTCACCAATGGGGTTAGATAGCACGTCAGTCCGAGGTAACAGCCTCTGACATAACTGGGGCTGTTTTTAAACAAATGATCACGTGGTGATTTAATTTGTTGACGGGTGATCTTCTAACCCCAACTACTCTTGGTGAGGTCCTTTCTCTATGAGCACTGACCCTACATCTCCCCACAGCAAGTGTAAAGAATAAAAAAACACACCTGTCAATCATTCAATGGGGTCAATGATTGACTGTTCTGGATATCGTTTTGGAAAGAGACAAAGGAGCACCCTCACTCGATCGCAGAATGTGTTCATGTGTTTTAGTGGTTCAGCCATTGTTTTATTAGTGAGGGAAGTGGAAGGAAGGGTGAGAATGTCATGAGGAAGTCCACAATAATTAAAACATGGCAACAATATGAAGCATGATAAGAAGAACAAAAATAGCCCTTAAGGTATCGGAAGGGACTGAACATAACCAGGTGTGTTGATCCATGCACTGTGTGTGCTAGGAACTATCTGAGCACTATGTCCTGTTCATCAAAGAAAACCAAGGTGACAGTACAAGAGTAGTCACCATCACTTCTTTAGCAAATAGGAAAATAAACTTATTTAAAATGTCTATGTTAATCTCTTAGGGTGTGAGAGAGAGAGAGAGAGAGAGAGAGAGAGAGAAGAGAAGAGAGAGAGAGAGAGAGAGAAGAGAGAGAGAGAGAGAGAGAGAGAGAGAGAGAGAAGAGAGAGAGAGAGAGAGAGAGAGAGAGAGAGAGAGAGAGAGAGAGAGAGAGAGAGAGACTTGCATGCACTCTCGCCCAGCCACATTATGCATTCTGCTGTCGTCGAGGTAACAGCAAACCATATGGTTGCAGGCCTCAGACTTGTCCTTTTTTGTCCCTTTTGTATTCTTCACCTTGTGGTTTTGATATTAAACAAAACGACTTGTTTGGTATGCTTTGTTGAATTCGTCTTTGGACATTTGGTTTAATGATGTAAAAGTTTTCTGTTGATAAAATTGTTGTCATAGCTGTTTTAGCCGGATAAATAGCTATCCAGCTAGATTGCTGTTGGCTGTTTGTCTTTTTTTTTGGCTTAAGTAATCATTTAGTTTGGGTTGAATATTTTTGCATCTCAACATATCCTCAGGACAAAACCATCCAACACAAATCTTACCATCGTTCTTGGCTCCACTTTATTTAATGGTAGTCTAACTATTTTCTGTGTTTAATGGGCCGGCTGCTAGATAATGAATCAGTCCATCCAACTGAAGACCTGGTTACAAAATGACAAAATATTTGATGAGATCATACATTTAGTTTGAGATCTTTTTGTGTTGGTCAGGCGATGTTGATCTATGTTTTGGGTGTCTTTCTCATTGGTATTTTATTGCATTTAAAGAAATGATTCAATTTTTTGAAATTGTTTAGAAACAGGAGTATTGTGTTTTTTGGTTGAGTTCACTTCATTCCTTGGACTATCTCAACTGGTATGCACAAGGTTCACGGCCACCATTGCTGAGAATGTCCACTCACAATAAGATTATTGGATAAAAGCGTCCAACAAACTGTTTATATATTTATTTTGTAAGGAGGGGTAGGGGGAACAATGTGGCGCAGCTGTGATGACACTTTAAAGTCCTACATATACTGTATTTTCCTCAGTGACAGATTGGACGTTTCTAAAGAAAACATTGATTTTTCCTCTTCCTCAGCTGTTGATCTCAGCCTTGATGCACAATCTGCGTTTCTCTTCCAGACGACGGCAAGCTGACGTTTGAGGAGTTCAACACCTACTTTGCAGACAGCATCCTAACCACCGAGCAGCTCCAGCAGCTCTTCTGCTCCATCGATGGACGACAGAACGAGTAGGCCTCGTTGCTCGCTCTTGGTCACTTGCACATTCAAATGAATGTATGACTGTTGGAGTACCAACCTTGATGTACACATAGATATAAATTTATTAATACAACTTAAGACATGACTATTTGGGTACAGGCAGTGCAGAAGGACAGGACATTTACAAATGGGTCTTTTTGTGCTATTTGTTGATGCTTTTCCTTTCTCTGCACAAGACAAAATGTGCATGTAATTTAATCAAAGGAGACAGATGGCTGCAAAGCAAAGAAGAAAGAGCAACGGGTGTCTTATACTGATTACTGTACTGAATACTGAATACTGAAAGCTGCCCACTCAAAGGGCGACTTCAAGTCAATTCCTTAATTTAGGATTTATTTATTTATCTTTCCCTGGCCATGGAAATCAAGATACTTCATTGAGTACTTAATATCCTCCCACATGTTGCTGTGCAATCAAACAGAGTCCCTGTTAATGTATCATTTCAGAACAATCAAGTCCATGCAGGTCAGGCTATGGTGTTGACTTCAACCACTGTAAAATAATTGCCAAACATTTGCTACACACAACAAAAAGGAATTATTATTGGTCATCAATGGTTTATGTGAAACTGTAATGAGTCCACCTGCTTTATGGTCTGAGGCTTGTTGACACACAATATATCAAATGCATTTTACTTTCTGCTTGACATTCACAGCATAAACCAAATGGATGTGAGGGCAAGGCTGATAAAATGGAAAGATGGGATGATGTTTCTGTGATAAGATGAAATTTTTTTCTCACAAGAAGCATTTTTTGTTATTCACATCAACACTTCTGTTAGAGTGACAGAATATCAATTGTTTGAGATGAAAAAATATAAGGATCGGTGTCCATTTGAAGGATGCTGATTACCACCCTGAATACAACTCAGCCATTTTTATTTTACCTTCAATTCTGGGTGGCTCATTTTATGAACCCACCACACATTTTTAGTTTTCATAAAGTATTATGACCAATCCATAACAGAGCATTTTAATCCTTTAAGCACTTAATTTGTCCACCTCAGTGTGTGAGAAGGCCAGCAGACTGGTGAACTTTATTTCGAGCTTTATTAACCTCCATTTTCTATGCTCTGCTCTGCAGCAACCTTGACACTGAGAAACTCTCAGGTGAGTGAGTCAGTGTTCATTTAATCTCTCTCTCTCTCTCTCTCTCTCTCTCTCTCTCTCTCTCTCTCTCTCTCTCTCTCTCTCTCTCTCTCTCTCTCTCTCTCTCTCTCTCTCTCTCTCTCTCTCTCTCTCTCTCTCTCTGTCTGTCCGTCTCTTTCCCTCTGTCTCTTTCTCTCTATCTCTCTCCCTGTCCCCCCTTCTCTCACTCCCTCAACAGATAAATTGTCCAAACTCCACTGTTGTTCTTTGTAGTTCTTTAACACAAACAGTAATTTAAGCATGCAAATAAGATGCTTGACATTTTAAGTCTTGACTTTCAAAACAAATGTACCTTATCGTCCTCCAAATCCCACTGTGTGTCAGCATCAACATCCCTGCCATGACTCAAGCAGATTGTCAGGTATCTTGAGAACACTATCAAACAACACAATGTATGGCAACTCTCCTGTCCCATTTCTCAGGAGTTATTTTGGCATTTAAGTAAGAGGTCAGTAAAAGAAAAAAACGGAAATAGGACAGAGGCCCTTAATACTGGGTCCACTCAGAATAAAAATGGATGCATTATTTATTGAATCGCATAACAACAATCTGGCAGATAGCTGACTATCACTAGAGTTCTATCATTTGTAATGGTTTAAAGCAAACTCAAGGTTGATCAATAGGGAATATAGTACTGTGAGTCATTTATATGGATCAAGCCCTCCAGAATATTATCATCCTCATCATCATCGTCGTCTTCATCCTCATTATCACCATTGCCAGCAGTATGACCACCATCATCATGGTTCTATTATTATTAATTAATGAAAACCTTTTGATGTTCTTTGCCGTAGCTTTCATGAACTCTAACCTTGAGTGTTGTTTGTCCTCATTTAGATTACTTTGCTCAACACCTCGGGGGGTATGTTAACGTCCTTTCCGCCCTGGAGAGCCTCAACATCGCCATTCTCAAAGCCATGGATAAAACTAAAGAGGTACGCTGTCCTTCAGGGGAAGGTCAACGATGCTTGTTTTTCCCGATTATGATCTGATAGCCATTTACATTTAAATTAGTGTTAGCTTTTTTAAACAAAGTCCTTGTTGACTGAACGTGTCCTCAATGTGCACTGCAATCGTTGGCAATGCATAATGAGTGGAAATTGCCTAGACACCACAGACACACAAACACACCCAACAAATAAATGCACACTTAAAAGCATTTTTCGGCGGCTCCTAGCTTAAGGCCTTTACATAGTTGTTATGCATTAGAGATGAGTTTGCTTTTCGTTTTTTTTGAGCTTTAAATTCATAATTGAAAGACAATTACAAACATTGGCAGCATTTTTTTATTTTCAAATCTAATATCATTAAAACATTTAAATATTGTATATATTTTTTGCATGCAACCGTCCAAGAATTGTTATCACGACTACTAATTGCTTAATTTTAATATAATCGTCATCTCAGGGGGGGGATATCATTTCGGAGAATTAAAACCTTGGATGTGTTCTGAATATGTATGGCTTAATGAGAGTTGGTTTCTCCGGCTTTAGTACAGCGCCTGTGCAGGGAGAAATCTCAGTCCACGGGGTATAAGGCCACCGCCAGTAAGCCGTTCTGCGCTATGTCTCTTAACGTCGTGGACTGCTTTCCCCACAATATCTCCCCTAAGGGGGGGCTGTCATCTTAAAGTTCTTTACACGAAAACTTTAACTTGTGTTGGCGACGGTACCAGAGTGTATCTCTCTACTAGAATGTGCTAAAGTATTCTGCTTTAGCTTCAGGTGACAAGGGGTTTACACAACTGCCTGGTCTTATATTGTCTTTGTGTGTGTGTGTGCCTGCATGCGTACGTGTGTGGAATATTAGTGTGCGTATGTTGATGTTGATGAGGTGATGTTTATGTCTCTCTTGCTCCCTCTCCCTTGGTGTCTCTCTCCCCCCTGTCCTCCCGGGCGCCCTCTGCCTGCCCTGTCGGGGGTCAGGAGTACCAGGGGGCCAGTGTGCTGGGACAGTTTGTCACCCGCTTCATGCTGCGGGAGACCTCCAGCCAGCTGCTGTCCCTGCAGAGGTCCCTGCAGTATGCCATGGAGGCCGTGGAGGAGCAGAGCCGCCCCCAACCGTTAGTGTGTGTATTCGAGTGTGTGTGTGTGGTGTGTGTGTGTGTGTGTTGTGTGTGTGTTGTTGTGTGTGTGTGATGTGTGTGTGTGTGATGTGTAGTGTGTGTTTCTGGTGTGGTGTGTGTGTGTATATACATACACATATGTATGTATATACTATATCTGTGTGTAATCATATATATGTCTGCCCGCGGCTACTTGGGAACGATATGTGTGTGGGATAGTTAATATGCTAATGGAGGTGAAGCAGGGAGTGCTCTATACATCTACAATGCTGTGCTAGATTAAAGTGTATGTCCAGAACTATTTAGTGCTATGAGTTAGTAAGGTGGTGGGTGGTAGGTAAGTGGTAGGTGGGTAGTAAGTGGGTAGGTGGTAAGGATAGTAGGTAGTAGGTAGGTAGTAGTAGTAGGTCTTCTGTACGTCTTGGTAGGTAGGGGTAGGTAGTAGGAGGTAGTATGGTAGGTTAGTACCTTTTCAGGTAGTAACAATCGGAAGCTAGAAGAACGTTCTTTAATATACTATTTTACCGCATGCTATAGTATGCTTGTCATCTTCTTCACATGCAGTTGGCTATATATATATTTTAGACCAGATCTTTTAATGTCATTATTTAATATTACAAACAGAGAAAGCCATATAGTAATATTACTGTATTTATGCACGGGCATGACGTATACCCTTATAGACTTTGAAGGAAATGCTTCTCTGAATACATCATGAGTATCAATCTGCTGTATGTCCAGTAGACTGCTCATTGCAGTTTATATTAGCAAATTTAAAATGTACCCCTTCAGTTTTACACCTTCAAAACACAACGTAACAAACGACGAAAACTACACACACATCACACACAACACACGACGCCACCACACAACACAACAACACACACACACTGACAGCAACGACACTGAAGCCAACAGGTACAATACAAGCACAAAACCCCCCCCAACCACCATCACTGAGCAGCAAATAAGCACACACACACACACAACAAACACCCACCAAACAACCACACCACACACACACAACAACACACACAGTGACAGACACATGTCGAGCATATACAACACAAACCCACCACAAACAGACCAAGCCACCAACACACACATCAGACAGCCAACATCATAACACAAAAAACACGCACATCAACACGTGCGTGCGGGCGCGCAGCACAACACCACCCACACACACAACACACCACACCAACAAACACTAAACACAACAATCAGACACACCCATTTCACACACCACCACACAAGTGTGCCGAGCAGTTTGGCAGATTGCAGTTAGCAGATGTTGTAAGGATGTTGCGGGCTCATCTCTCCAGCGCTCGGGTGCGTCCCTCTTGGCTCTGGCTGGGGAGGAGGGATTATTGGGAAAGGTGAAGCACTGAGAGAGGGGGTAGCACAGACATCCTGAATAAAGGGATCTGACGACAGAGATGGAGCAGGAGGAGATGGTGGAGAGAAGCTAGGACAGATAGAGGAGGACATTGGGGATAACAAAACAAATATTAAGTCAGTGGGACAGCAGTATTTCATAGTTTAAAAATGTATCCAAAGGCGGAGGTATAAGGAGAGGCATGAGGGAAGAGCGGCAGAGGGAGAGTTGTGGCGTTAAAACCTGGTATGGTTTCACCCGTCGTGTGGGCTGTGTGCGTCATTAGGCTTTGCGGAGTGGCTGAGCCCGGCAGGTAATCATAACCTCAAAGCATATACTCTGAGTGTCAGTGTGTAGCACACGCACACGCACGCACGCACACACCACACACACACACACACACACACACCACACACAACACACACACACACACACCACACACACACACCACCACACACACACACACACACACAGTTTACACAAAAAGAAACACACACCAAAGGATTGTACACAAATACACCATGGCAATGCTGTTCAGCCCAATCCTATATTTACATAAAGAGACAGTGTATGTGTGTGTTTTTGTGTGTGTGGTGTGAAGTGTGTTTTCTGTGTGGTGTTGCTATGGTCCATTATTTCTCCTCGATAAGTAAGAGGAGGATTGACAGAAAAATAGGAGTCTTGTTGATTTTACATGTGTTCTGCTTTCCCCTGTCAACCGACTCCTGACCATACCCCCACATCTCAGCTCCAAAGCTATGAATTATTAAGTATTTCTGCCCTTCATTCTCTCTATATCTCTCCTTGCTACTCCTTCTCTCTCTCTCTCTCTCTCTCTCCTCTCTCCGTTTCTCTCTCTCTCCCACTCTCTCTCCTCTCTCTCTCTCTCTCTCTCTCTCTCTCTCCCACTCTCTCTCTCTCTCGCTCTCTCTCTCTTCCATTCTCCTCTCTCTGCTCTCTCCTCGCTCTTCTCTTCCTCCTTCCCTCTATTCAGGATTCCGCTGTTGTCTCCGCGCTTCTCTTTAGGGATCCCCCCCCCCCCCACATACATACACCAACACACACCTCCAGCCTCACACACTCCCCTCTCTCGGACAGAGAAGAGGTGGAGGCGAGGCAGTGGTGGTGTCCAGAGGTGGGCCGGCGTGTGGACGACGTGCTAAACGACAACCCGCCCTCCTCACCCAGGGGACAACCCCCCCCTGACTAACAGTACACCCACCAGTTAGACCCCCACCCCCCCCAAACAGATACACCCACCAGTAAACCCCACACCCCCCCCCCCTCGTATAACCATCAGAAAGACACCCCAACAGGATACCACCAATAGAACCCCTACACCCCACCAACCAAAAAATACACACCATGTTGACACCCCACCACCCCCCCCCCACAGGATACTACACCCCACCCCCCCCCCCCCACAGATACACCCACCAGTAACCGCCCCCCCACCCACAGAACAACACACACACACACCCCACACACAGGTCACCCACTAGTAGGTGCCGATCCAACCCCCCTTCACTCCGATATAGTGTGTGTTTATTATTCTTCTCCAGTGCCTCAGTGTTGTTGAAAGACTATATTGATTTCACACCTCCATACACTTCAACCCCAGGGAATGTAGTGATAACCAGGAAAATCCCATACACTGGAGCTCTTTATTGTGCCGCTTTTTGAAAATTTTGCTGTTAGTTTGAACACATTTGTTTGTGTGTGTGTGTGTGTGGGGGGTGGGGTCTATATGTGAGTGTGTGAAGTCCTATTGGCATGTGGTGTGTGGTTGTGTGTGTGTGGTGTTGTGTGTTGTGTGGTGTGGTGTGTGTGTGTGTGTGTGTGTGGTGTGGTGTGTGTGTCGTGCGTCGTGCGTTGCGTGCGTGCGTGTGCGCTGCGTGCGTGCGTGCGGCGTGCGTTGCGTGCGTGCGGCGTGCGTTGCGTGCGTGCGTGCGTGCGTGTGTTTTCTTATTAGTGTGAGTGAGGACGTAGAGAACTGGTGTTCTCAAATCAACAGGCGAGCAACTGTTGGACAATTGGAGTGTCAGGTTACACCCATTGATAAACAACACACGCACACACACAAAACACACAACACATAAAACAAGGGCCAAGTCTGCATAAATGTTCAATTGGAAGGTTTTATCTCATATTAAAGTGAGGCACATAGACAGGGCCGGAAATCAAAGACTGAATGGGCCGTTTCATAGGTAATTCTACTGAACAGAAACTCATTTGATGATAGATTAAAGCTTCAGAAGGGAGCAAATCAGACTGTTAATTAAAGTAAATTATTTATTAGCCAGGCAACACATTTATGTGTTTGCGGTATGTGCGCTTTACATTTTTTCTCCCAATTAGCGCTGCCTGAACGCCCCGCCTTCTTCCTACCATTGAAACGTCACGAATCCATAAGCCATCATGTGACTTAAGTTGACTATTTGCAAACGTGTGGCACCGAGGCCATAAGGCAATAAGACTCAATAAATAAATATGATTCATGATGATATATAAACAGCATTACCATCCCGACGACAAAAATAAAGAGCCAGCCCCTTCCCAGACTTGTTGGACAACTCTCTCTCTCTCTCTCTCTCTCTCTCTCTCTCTCTCTCTCTCTCTCTCTCTCTCTCTCTCTCTCTCTCTCTCTCTCTCTCTCTCTCTCTCTCTCTCTCTCTCTCTGTCTCTCTCTCTCTCCCTGCTCTCTCTCTCTCTCTCTCTCTCTCTCTCTCTCTCTCTCTTCTCTCTCTCTCCCTCTCTCTTGTAGTAGTGTCATCCAATAAAATAGTAATCATCACATAAGTAAATTAAACAGTCATGAGCGCTGAGCCATGACTCCAGCGGCCCCCTGAACCTTATTTATACAGTGGTCTGTCCATATGGGACGTTTACGCTTCCCAAAATGCAAAGTTTACGATAGTGCTGGCGTTTGTGCTCACTGTAGCCAATTACATTTACATTTAGGGCATTTAGCAGACACTTTTATCCAAAGCGACTTACAATAAGTACATTCATGTGTCATAAGAAGTGCAACAATATATCGCTGTCATTACAGTAAATATGTTCATAAAGTGCAAGTACTAGCAATCGCCTAGGCTAACCCATTTCCCCGTGTACAGCAATGCTAGCACTACTGCAGATGTTAACACAATAAAACAAATGAATAATGTAATGAGATTAAGTGCGTACAAACAATGCAGACGTACAACATTACAATGGTGGCCGGAAGGGCTGGGTAAGCTAGGCAGAGTCGAGGTCAACCCTGAACAGGTGCATTTTGAGTCTTTTGCCCGAAAGCTGGTTGAAGTGACCTGCGATCCTGGACATCGCGCGTTAGCTCGTTCAACCACTGAGTCCCAAAACAGAGAAAAGTTTGACTTTGTTTGATCCCCTTTCTAGCTCTTAGCGATGTCGTACAGACGCTCCAGCTGAGTAGTTGAGCGGAGAATCAGCGGGGTGTGCTTTACCAATGCGTGGAGTGAGGCAGGGCAGTCTATCGACTGCCTTGTATCCAGACCATCCTCCTTGAATTCTGATGAGAGCTACCTACAGGAAAACCAATTACACGCTTACAGATCCCACATCCAGGGAACATGATTTCTGATGATTTCATTCCTTTCTTGTAGTTTCGGCCATCACATTGCCATCATTGTTTAATAAAGACTCAACATTCTCATTCCCTAATGTAATAGTTGCACTATAAGGATTTTAATATTTACTGCGTCTATACCTTGTTTTGTATGCCCGACATATCATAATATTATGAATATATAGTATTGGAAAGACCCCACAGCCTCATTAAAGCTCAACAGAAGCACTGCTACATCCTTCTATTGAATGTGCAGATAATCCTGCTTGGATCCACATGAAAGCCTGCTCTCATGAATATGCTGCTCCATTCTGCGTTTCATGGATAGGGAATGAACATCTTTACACTTTGACAATAAATGGACATAGTAACTCAAAAGTAGTTGAGTTACATATAGTTCTTTCCATATAGGGCTATATTTATTTATATCTATATATATATATATAAAATATTTCATATTTTCAGTCGGCCGACCCTAGGGGCCATAAATGCAATATCAAAGCAATTTAAAACCATTCTGTGTGTTCTGCAAGGCAATATCCTTCCATATGCTTTAACACAACCATGACTCTCTCGCTCTCTCGCTCTCTTGCTCTATTTCTCTCTCTCGCACTCTCTCTCTCTCTCTCTCTCTCTCTCTCTCTCTCTCTCTCTCTCTCTCTCTCTCTCTCTCTCTCTCTCTCTCTCTCTCTTCTCTCTCTCCTCTCCGCTCTCATTCTCTCTCTCTCGCTCTCTCTCTCTCTCTCGCTCTCTCTCTCCTCTCTCATCTCTCTCTCTCTCATTCCTCTCTCTCTTCTCTCTCTCTCTCTCATTCCTCTCTCTCTCATTCGCTCTCTCTTGAACGCTCTCTAATTTTTACACTTTTAAATCACTGTCAACCCTCGTCATGAAGCCGACTTTCTTGGTTCAATGAGAAGGGAGAGTAGACCTCTTTTAGAATAACTGCAATACTACCAAATGTTTTATATTTTTTTTTTATGATCAAGGACAATCGCATGCAAGAATGAGTAAACATTTGAGTGTAGGCTACAAACGCGATTAAATTCTTTATTTTGCTGACAACTTTTTTTTTATCCCGACAAAAGCCTCGTAAGGAACGTTCATCTGCGTCTTTCTCTTAGATTGCACCATCTTTCCCCGCCTTCTTTAAATGCGACTGCATCCCCTTCTCTCACGTGATCAGCAATTCGCGGGTCTCTCCAGTTAGAACTACTCATGTTGATATCGCTGTGTTGTCTCTGTGCATTGTCAGCAACACCTCTACCCAAGTGCCACCCCTGGAACTGCGGACCGTTAATCGCATTTACATAAAATGTAACCCAAATAAGTTAGCGTCCGAGAGGTAAACCTTTGAGGTTGTGAACTCACAGATATTACCTCCTCCAGTTAAACATGCGGACCATCTGGGAAAGTTGATAAAGGGCATATTGCAATGTAAAAACGTTCTCTCTCTCTCTCTCTCCTCTCTCTCTCATCTCTCTCTCTCTCTCTCTCTCTTCTCTCTCTCTCTCTCTCTCTCTCTCTCTCTCTCTCTCTCTCTCTCTCTCTCTCTCTCTCTCTCTCTCTCTGCCTGTGTGTGTGTCTATGTTCAGAGACATAAAACCGTTCAGGATTGACATTTTACTTCTTGTAGCTATGGTAGTTACTGTGCCTTGCTCTCAGGCCTTTTTGGATTCACATAAAGGCATTTTCCATTACGAACACAGTGTTTGAAATGACATATTGGGGCCCTTTTTCATCGAAACAACAAACATCTTGCTGTGTTTGGCTTATGATGGATCTTACGTTGTCCTGTTTAATCTGTGGCCACATTTCACGCTCTAATAAAAGCCCAACGGATATCAGGTTGGCTACGCTGGTGTTTCCGTTCCTCGGCTGGAAGATTATTCATGGCGACGGTCATTTCATTATTTTGTTTCTATTATTTGTTTTTCTTTGGGACACAAAACTTTCTTTGGGTGTTGACAGTCGCTCAAAGCCGCTGAGGAAAACATTAGCCATCTGACGAGATGATGCAGATGGGCCAAGCAGACGGAGGAAATCTCTTCCCAAACTCCACTTCCCCAGTATAAGTGCTCCATCCGGCCATTCCTCCACCACGGCAGAGACGCCAGCCTTCCCTTTCTGATCTAGCTTCTATAAACTTGGTCGCTTTTTTCTCTATTTCGACTTTTGCTCTGTGATTGATTGCAGTCACACTCCGTTCCTTCTACATCTGTGTTGGCTGTGCGTACTCTCGAATGTGACAGCCTTATTTTTGTGAACAACATCCGTAGTACCCGAGCCAAAATAGCAGCCTCTCCCGTCACCCCATAGCCAATCCTACCCTATTTTCTGCCATCACATTTCTCCCTCCACCCTCCAACTGTTTTGATCGATGTCGTGCCACAGATGCTCTCTATTCCCCTGTGCCCGCCCCCTTCACTTTCTACTGGTTTATTTCTGTCCAAAAATATCCCAGAAGCCATTGCCTAAAGCCTCTTGCTCTATGCTCCTAGCCTCCTGGACTATTTTCGACATGCCTTCTCTCAGATGTAATTTTTGGTTTAATATAATTTAATTCTTGTTAGTACTTGAGCTTGGAGCTCTGAGTTTACCCCTGAAGTCATTTAGTGTGACGATAATGATCAGTGTATAGGTTACTGACTAATATATGATGGCTTTATAATTAGTATTCAACTGCCGGACCCTCCAAATAGGATGCTCAGCAACAAATATGGCCTTTCTCGCCCTTTTTGTCTCGAAATGTCGGGGTAAGCAGTGGCTTTAATTCAGATGATTAAAATGTTCTCTCCTGCTGCCTGTCCTAGATAAGATGACCTCATCTCATTGACCATTACCAGGCAGTGAGTAGCATTCCTTCTACAGCCAGAAATCAACCTCACGCACTGCTTCCAGTGTAGTTACCCTTATCGTCAAACCTCGCCATAACTCTTAACATTCTGCTTCTTCTGCCAACATTCACAAGCAAGTATTCATGCGTCTTGGGTTCAGCTGGGGATTATGCTCGTGCACCAAAATAAAACTGGGCTGTTATGTGTATCATATCAATTTTAGCAGACAAATCCCAAAACGCTTTCATTTCCCCCACTTCCTCTCAAAGCGCAGAGCATCAGGCAAACACCCCACCCTGTCTTGGCTTTCGTCCGGATCCAATCATATTCATTATTCATTGAGGTTTGTGTTCAAAAGGCGCTCCCTGGGTTGCAGCACGTTGTACATGACTAGAGCCGCTCACGTCACAGCACTGCGGAGGCCGCTGGGGCCAGTGGGCGCTGGGAGCCGCGGACCTGTAGACGTGCGCTACTGCGACGGCTGTTAACCTCGCTCTCCCGCCTTCCACGATCCCAGCTGTCCAAGCTGATTTGTCGGCTCATTCCTGCCTTTTAACCCGCCTACAGAGGCTTCCTTTGATCCATCTATTCTTGGAAATCACAGCCATTCGTTTCTGGTGCTTTATGAAATATGTTCTTGATGAATCCTTGTTTCTTTGTAATCCTCCTCCATTTAGAATGAATAACTCACACCTAAATAAACACTGTTTTGCTTTACCTTCAGAGTCCCAAGTTGGAGCCACTAAAAGAAGACTCATTGGCTGGCACGTACAAATCTGTGAGTGTGTGTGTGTGGTGTGTGTTGTGTGTGTGTGCCTGTGTGTGTGTGTGTGTGTGTGTCGTCTGTCACAGCAAACACCGGCTGACTGTCTGTTCTGCTATACTATACTGATGTGTGGGCTTGTTTTTTTAATTCACTTGCGGTAAGAGGAACCACAACCTTCACTGGACTGATGACCCAATTAACAGCCATGCGCTTTCCATCCCGCCGCTTGCAGAAGTGGTTTGCGTTGCGTTTAGAGACCACCCCAAAACTTGTCTGAATGCACGCAGTAAACGCAGCTACGCAAAAAACTCTCGAGAGCCGTGCGCAACAAAAAGCAGTACTGCTGTCAGTGTGAGCAAATAAGTCAGCTTCTACACGACCAGTATCTAGAACTAAACAGTGCTTAGAGTTTTAGAGAGCATCAGTGTGGACTGTTTCTTCCTTGGAGCACCACCTACGTGTCCCAACCTCTCTCTACCACCACATTGTGAAAATTGGGCATTCTTATCAGAAAGGCTAAAAATAAAAGACACGGCACACTCGTAGGCCAATTCAATTCTTGACTCCACGCTTTTAATCAAGTCTTAATTGAGAGTTGCACCTAAAGTGTGTTCCTCTTATAGTTCTACAATATTCTCAGGAGCTCCTTAAAAAGGTAAGCTGGTTCAGATCGCCACTGATATGGAAAAGATTATATTAACCATGATTATGGTAATAATGATTAATTCCACATGATATTGGTGAATTATCACACAATATCCTTAATTCAGTTAAAATAATATTCTATACTTACAGTCGGAATAATCTAACTGAGGATCCTTACAATAAGTATTCATTTAATTTAAACTCATTTTAATAATGGTTATAACATAACTTAATTAACTTAAAATAATTATTCATTGATGATTACTATTCCATGTAAAAGACCATACAATAATAATGAACTATTCCCCACCCTAAACTAATGATCAGTATGCAGAAGACCCGATGATAGAAAGATGAAGAAAGAAATTCTGATACAAAATTACAAATACAAAGTAAATGTGTTTTAAATAGAATTTTGTCACCCATGACTGACATGTAATATCCTGTCTATGACAGCATTTTAGTGTCATGCAACATATCGTTAGGAGCATCACATGTTACAGCCTCGTGTTCATGTAATAGCCGTTGGTCGCTGAACACACCATAAGGCTTGTCTAGGTAAATGTTCAACATGTGAACCATCTTTTAACACCTATTAATGAGTAGCTCAATATTATATACTGTATGCATATATACGCGCAAAACTACTTTTAAAATGTTTGTACTAAAAAACCGGTTTACAATCCTGCATTCCCACTGATGAGTTCCAAGTAAAGCCTTTGAGCTTGCCCTATAACATATCTTATTCAGCTGTCATGTCAAACTACTGCTAGTAGGTGCTAAAATAAAATACAGAAAAGGATGAACGAAATACATAAATAACACCAATGAACACAATATGGAACCACGTTCACTTCGCAACATACTGTCGAAACTGTTTGCCTAAAGGACAATCCACACACGACTTTGATGTGGATGAAGTACGTCATCCTGAAAGCAAATTCTTTCTGACACAAACACACTCACTCTCCTAGAAAATAGATGGTTGAACACATGAACAATAGCAGTGTGGTCTGTGTTTGTTGTGTTTTAATGTTTTGTGTGTAGTGTGTGTGTGTTGTGTTTTTTCCTCTGCTGCAGAACCTCCTGCTGTCCAAAGCAAGGTGACAGGCTGAGGAGCAACCTGCGACTTAACCAGGAGT
>OLKM01000169.1:160929-190929 GCA_900291075.1 Melanogrammus aeglefinus
TATCCTTGCTATTTATATAAGCTCACTCATGCAGATATTTACGTTGTGATTTTTGTTTGGTAAAATATCTTTCTCACTGACTGTAAAAAATATAAGTAACTTTAATAAAAGCGCTGAATGAATTCCTGCTTTCGCACTGATTTTTGTATTACTCATGCACTCGACAGTGAGGGAGGATACAACAACAACAATAAGAGATCATACAAGCTGGACTCAAAACCACAGACAGAGGATTTTTTTGCTCCGCTTCAATTGCCTCGTTACCATAGAAACGTAATTAGCAAAAGTGCCAAAGTGTTGGTTCAACTCCAACTTGAGTGGTGCCCACCGCCACAGCCACGGTGCGATGGATGTTGGTGATTGCAGTTACATGCCCACTTGATGCTGTTGATTAGAAGGACACTCATCAGCAGCCGTCAGATTGCTTTTTGTTTTGTAGTGCTACTTTGAATACGGAGGGCCAGCCAATCGTTTTGCACTATTTATTCGTTCAGTGCTCGTGAAGTGTCAATATACATATATTCAAAAATATATCAGAATTTCGGCTTAGGTTGCAAAGTACTTATCGCATAAAAAGTTTTTTTGAATAAAAGTGCATCGAGAAAATCAATTGACCATTAAGAGTCTAAACGAAAAAGTTCACATTGTTATTGTTTCTGAAAAAAATAATCAAACATCCAGGATCCCACGTCTCAATGACAAAAACAACAACAACAACAATGTAATAACAACACCCTGGCCATCCTCTGTCCTCTGTTCTTGTTTTCCATCTGGCGGCAGCAACCATGCCAGCATCCGCTGCTATCTGTGTCCAGCACTGAAGGTGCTTTCTCTAGAGGTGTCCTTGTACTAGTAACATTAGACTCCATGTATTTAGCTGACGCCTTTGTCCTCAAAATGTCATCAGGTAAGCAAATGGCTTCAAATGATACACTAGAGAAACAAGAGATAGAGAACGTTTTTATTTTATTATCTTTTGTCATCAGCCAGAAGAGTTTTCCCCCTGCGACGGTGAAGATGTGTAGGGTTGTAGCTGTCCTGAAGTCAGTGGGGAGCTCGTTCCACAACTGTGGAGCGAGGACAGCAACCAATAGAGATTCAGTTGAGCGACGGCTGGGGGGCCCTCTCGCAGTGAGACGACGGATGCCGTCTGGTAGTCATGGAGCAGAGCGGACACTCTGGGGTCTATGGTTTGATCATGTCCTGGGGGGAGGACGAGCATGAGCAGTATGAAGCCCGGTAGTCAAGCACCAGTGCCTTTAATCGGATCCGTGCAGCCACCGGTCGCCATAGCACTGTGCGGAGGAGTGGTGGTTGTGTGGGAGAACAAGGGTAGGCTGAGGAACAGGCGGGCTGCTGCATTCTGGGGGAACTGCAGAGGTCGAGTGGCCCTTGCAGGCCAGAAGGGAGTTGCAGTAGTCTAGACACCAGATAGCGAGCCTTGACGCTAACCTGCCTGGCCTTCTGGGAGAGGGAAAGCCATTCGTTTTCACTCCCTCCTAAAGCAAGGGTTTGATTCAAACGAGAATCTCTAGAGGATGGTGTCTTTTTATAGTGAAGTCAAAGCGTTATAAGCATCTGTGTTCCAGATATTTCAGATGTTTTATAATATTTTCTCACTGTAGGGGATCATGAGGTCCACACTATTGAGAGAAAAAAGTATCCTTTATTTGAAACGGCGACATTGGAAAGTGAACCATATGTATAATTCATCTTTTAATATGAAAAACTAGTCAGCTGATGTATTTATTAAGAATTAAACAAGGAAATAAATTGGCAATCTCATGAAATCAAATTTACTTTAAAATGATATTTTCCCCTGAAAATTAACGTCTCTCTCTCTCTCTCTCTCTCTCTCTCTCTCTCTCTCTCTCTCTCTCTCTCCCCCTCCTCTCTCCTCCCTCCCTCCCTCCTCTCCCTCTATCTCTCTCTCTCTTCGTGACAACAAAAAAGCAAACATGTTTGTTACTGTATACAGTCATATAGATAGTACATACAGTACATACAGCCTTTTCAACCGGTTGTCCCTGAAGGCTACATTACACGGTAGGTTTAATTTGTAGTCACGGCAGGGATTCATGGCATGATGTGTCTTGGGTTTACAATTGCTGTAATGCTGTCTGATTTTATCCACCACATAACATTGGTTGTTCATGGGGGGAATTTATCACTTAACCTTGAAGCGTACGGTGTAAGTGTTGATTATAAATTGAATAAATAGTAAGCATGTCGTTTAAACTCCATTCACAAATATCAAAGGACCAATAGAAAGGGCTGGATGAGGGAAGTAATGTGTGAATGGAAAATGAAGTGTGTGTAGGTTCATCTGCCCGTGTGTGTGTGGATGTGTTTGTGTGTGTGTTTGTATGCGGGCGTTTGAGTGTGTGCGTGCATGTGTGTTTCACAAAGAACTCACAAAGGATTCGTCCCTTGAGAGTAAAAGATTGGGAAGATTATTTTTAAATGGGACGTTAATATGCAGGGTCTGCTAGGAGTCCAAAACTAGTGTTCCTCTTAAGCAATATGCAGGGAAACGCACAGAAACATGAGGGATAGATGGTATGTTAATATTTTCTTCTGCTTCACTTAGTCTGCTGCACACTACACATCGGTGATGCAAATATTGCAAATTGGTGTCTTGGAATCAAACCCTGTGTGGATTCAGGGGACGTTGACGGAATAGGCCTCTGCTTGCTTGGTGAACCTATGCATTTGTAATGTAGTTCAGAAAGTATGTCAGCTGACACATAATTATCCATATGGTCCGTATTGGCTAAGAAGAGTGTTTGACATTTTGAGTTGATCGTATTTGTGGGACTGGGTGTGTTACAGTTATCGGATGTAAAGACCATCCAACACATGAGTCTTCAAATAAATCCACAGATCCAGGTGACATCACTTCCCTTTCTATCTCTGGGTTCTGCAGCTGGTTTTATATCTGAGGATCATGTCTTGTTGTAGTGACTTTTTATTGATGTGCAAACATATCATTTACATATCCCAAAAATGATGGTGCTGGAGTATCCTGAGTGTGCGAACCACATGATGTGGAAAATATACAAGAAGCCAAGCAGTGCTGAAATGACTAAAGGAAAAGTGGAACGCCCAGTATAGAAGCCTTGCACACAATTAAATCGGTCAACTACCAACATAAGCGCACGGGCGCACACACACACACACACACACACACACACACACACACACACACACACACACACACACACACACACACACACACACACACACACACACACACAAATATCTTTATCTCTCTCTCTCTCTCTCTCTCGCTCTCTCTCTCTCTCTCTCTCTCTCTCTCTCTCTCTCTCTCTCTCTCTCTCTCTCTCTCTCTCTCTCTCTCTCTCTCTCTCTCTCTCTCTCTCTCTCTCTCTCTCTCTCTCTCTCTCTCCCTATCTCTCTCTCCCTATCTCTCTATCCCTATCTCTCTGTATCTCTATCCCTATCTCTCTGTATCTCTATCACTATCTCACAAACACACACAAAATGACACAAAGCGATGCCAGAGAAATACAAAAGAAATACAATACGAAGAGAATAACATTTAATGGCTATAATGAACCCCCCTATTCCCGATGATGGCCTTAAATCATCTGATTAAAAATCGAAAAGCATTTGTTTTAATACAGAATATGTGTACATGGACATGTCCACAATATTCCGTATTAAAACGCAGTGGTCGTCTGCAACAAAATAAACTTGAATCAAATTCCAAAACGTGTCTTCTACTGCCTCCTACTGCTGAGTGTTGGTACTTTAAGTGTTTTTACTTAAACGGCGGTGATATGAGCTTGTCGAATGTTTTGCACTTATTAAAAAAAGATCCGGGCTCAGAAGCTTACCTGAAGTATCTCACTAAATATCATGTCACTTTAATACCAATAAAGTCATGATTATTCATAAACGCTTAAGATTAAATACAATTTGCATAATTCCTGGCTGCATAGGCCTATAGGGAACACTGCGACACTTTTTTCATCAGTTTGTAGGCTTACAAACGATCTTCTCATTTACTTCTTACCTAATACAAAGATGCCACTTTTATATTTTATGTGAACCCAGTAAATGATTTACAGACAATTTGGCCCCTTCAATCAGCCTGAGCCTAACCCCCGAGAGAAGACCACAACATCATAGCCTACGCTGTAGTTTTCCAGATCCATCCTCAGCTAACTCCTGAGTCTTGTTATGTTGCTATGTCCTGTTGTGACGGTCCCTAATGGTTATTGTCCATATGTGATCAATAAACAGCAGTAATGGAATCATCTAATGAATCAAAAGCAGGCTAGAGCCTTCTGTGGATTAAAAAACCATGCAATTATATTTTCCTAATTTGATGCATATCTTCTATTCATTTTTTTTTTATAGAATATACTATAATCTTTTTGTCATGTATTGATAGTTTTCGTTCCTGCCAATGTGCTCTGAATCACAACTCCAAAATAAAACTATTTGGAGTGTTCCTTTACTGTAGATGCCGACTATGTGGGCAGGAAAGGGAAAATAAATAAATCGTATTGATTTTATTTGCATCTTTTATTTAATACTTCATGTCAAGATATCTTTACAAAGTTACATCTGATAACAAAAGATTGAGTTTAGGGAGATGAGGAAGAGAATGAGGAGAAGGATGCGGTAGTAGCGGCTCACAAAATAAAGGCGTTCTTTCATAATATTCTTTACAAAGACATTGTACAACAAACACACACACGCACGCACATGTAAAAATGTCTCCATGGTAACAGCAGACTATGATCAAAGGTTCTTCACAAGACGTTATAACGGTGACAACAGGAAAGAAACGGAACAGTCATATATATTTATATGTATATATATATATATATATATATATACTGTATGTACATATTCATAAACCTCCTGAGATTCCTTGCACAAAGTCAAAATGCCAGACCCTCAAGCTGCTGCAAACGGTTAGCACCCACGCAATATGTATGTACCTCCCAACATCACGTTAATAGTGTGCGTCCTCTACTGTCCTCTCCCGTCGCCTGTCCCCAGAGCATTACACGGTGCTGGCGTTGGTCTGTGTGTGCGGTACAATACGGATTTGTTTTTTTTCGTTTTGGCGTGTTTGGTAAGTCAACCGTAAGAAACCACAGAGAGGAGACACTGAAGTTTGTCCACCTCCCACGCGTTAAAGTCGGGAGATCTTCACTGGCGACAAAAGAACACAAAGCTATAGTATGTTGACAGAAGACGGAGCAGCTCGCGCTCCTCAAAGCAGTGGCCTTCAGTCTGAATGGACCCATTGTCCTCCCTCAGAAACGCTTCAGCCTCGCTCCACCCTTAAACAACTGAACATTTTGGTGACACAGACGAAAAAGACCTCCAGCTACCTGATACAATGATACTGAACATTTTTTAAAATCATACAAATATTCACTGACGGCACAAGGCAGAAATCTGGGGAGAAGGTGAGACATTGAGACACAGAGGGGTCATGTCCTATGGAATAGTTATCATGTTTCGGTGTTGTGAGCTGTGAAAGATGAACTTTGCTGTGTAGAGAGCCTCTCCTATTAAATATGTTCTCCGCTATGCCTTTTTTTCTGATGAAAGAAACAAAAACAAAAAATATACATATATATATATATGTATATATATATATTGAGAACAACAGTTGGTAAATGCGAATCCCTCTTTTTCCCCCCTGATCTTGGAGTTTGAGCTTTTAGTCACTTAAAATTGAAAGACAACATGTTTGCATCTGTTGTGTGCAATTGAAGCGCGAGTTCTCCTCCTCTTTTGTGGGCGGACCACCCGGCCCTCTGTCGCCCATGGTGACAGACAACCGGACCCGGTGTCCCGCCGTCGCCCACTAGATACTCCCCTCCGGCTGCCAGGGAGCCCGGGAGGGTTTTGGTTCGCTTCGTGTCCCCTGGGGGCCCCCCCAAAACAGTCAGGCTGGGATTAAGAACCAAAAGTCAAAGTGTGCGCTGAGCCCGGCTCGGCCCCCCACCCCTTCGACTAGTGTCCGTTGATGTCGGCTGCCGGCAGGGGGGCCGGCGTGGACGGGGTGGAGGAGCGCGAGGCGAGGCAGGAGGAGCCCTTCTCCCCACCGGGACTCGGCGTTCGGTCGCCGGTCTTGATCCCCGCCACGGGCAGCGGGCCGGCGAGGGGGGCCGACACCGTCGCTGTGGCGACGGGCGCCCGGATGGCGGGCTTGGGCTGCGCCTGGAGACCGGGGCTGCAGATGAGGTGGTGGCGCTCCCAGTCCTTGTGCTGGCAGAAGGAGCCGCAGTAGCGCGCGGCGTTGCAGCCGCTGCACGTCTCGCTGGCCTTGCGGCCGCAGTTCCAGCAGCACTGGGGGGGGGGGGGAGAGGAGAGCGTCAGGACGGGCCGTCACAACAGGCGGATTGAGGAGTCGCCCTGGTCAATTTAATAGAATGAACTGATCCATTGGATGACTACAATGTGATCAGTTCATTCTATACTATAAGATGCTGATGATGCTTTGCTAGATCTGCTGTTGTTTTGTGGTGTCTGTTCGCCCCCCCCGATACCGATACTTTCATTCAGTGACATTTGTGCCCCTTGCACCTGAATAAACATTTTGCATGCATCCGACCAAGAATAGATACGCAAGCGTTGAAGATCACTATTTGAATGCCGTTGATGTTGGCGCAATGAACGTCACCAGCATGCTGGTGGTGTGCGGGTGGGGGTACTGGCGGGGGGTGGGGGGGGGGCTGGGCTCCTCACCTCGCTGGAGTCCTCCTGCTCGTTGATGACGGAGATGGCGTCCTGCTGGGCCTTCCTCTTGGCGTCGGCCAGCGTCTTCTCCATCTTGGCCCGCTCCGAGGCGATCATCTCGAAGGCCTTGTGCTCCGCCTCCGCCACTGCCTTCTGCACCTCGTCCATGGCCTGGCGCTTCACTTCGTTCACCGCCTCCTCTGTGCCGGGGGAGGAGGAAGAGGGGGGGAGATGTGAGCGGGGGGGAGTCTGTTGTAGCGCGCCGGTGCGTTGGGCTTGGACTGCTACCGGGGAGCTCTGTTATTGTTTGGGCTTATTGCTTTGTAATGAAGCTGCCTCTGTATTGCTTTGTTATTGCGCTTTGGCGCTCCGCTATCATGGGGATATTAAAGTACGTCATGTGGCAGCAGCCGGGGAGACATCATGCATATTGATCTTTGCGTAGCACTGCATAATTGACTCACTGACAATGTCTGCGCTGAGCTCATAGTCATTTGCTGCGATGGTGGTAAGTGAATCTTTGGTCTTGAAACTACATGACCTCTGCTATGTTATTATGGCAAAATGATGTTTACAGGACTTGGTTGTTATTCAGCATCACTACGACAACACTTTGTGTGGTTCAAACTGTTTCACGGTGCTCAGACTTACCGGCCTTCCTCCAGATCTCGTCCGGTACGTATGCTGAGCCTGGCCGGGACCCCATGTCCCTCTGGGAATCTACACAACAAAAGGGGAAGAAGAGATGAGCGAGGCGGTCACTCGACTGCTGTCTTGCAGGGAAGTGGGCGAGGACACAACGACAGTCGCCGCTCTCAGCGAGACGGGCAGATGGGCCGGCCGTAATGTCCCGTTACCCTGCCCTCTGCCTCGGGGTGAGTACGCTACGCAAACAAAGCTGGCATATCTAGGACACGCACCCTGACACACACAGACAGGACAGAACCTCCATGTTCACAAGGGGCTGGAGGCGGTGGCCTGGAGGACAACTGAACCGGTGGGGACAAGACTGTGTCGAGCCTGTGATGCTTCTTCTTGCAGCAATCTATACCTGCTTTCAGATCTGAAAAACAATCAAGATCCCACTCTCTACTCAGTAAAAGTTCTCTTCCCAGCCTCCAGTAAGCCGGGGACTATCCAGTCTGCCATGGCAAGCCCGTTCCAAGCCCAGGCAGGCGGGGAAGCAGGGAGTCGCTCCGGCTTCCCTACTGGGCGCCCAGATGGCAGCTCGTGGCCGTAGCCAGCTCTGGCTCCCCCGAGCCAGCGGGAAGGCAGGACGGCCCCTTCTGTGGCCGATCTGGGCTGCTTGTGGTTCCTGGCGCCGCTCTGTGACAGTGGACCAGCAGGGATGGAGGGGGCGGGCGGCGGCGGCGGCGGGGGGACGGAGAGAGAGAGAGGGGGGGGGGGGCTACCATAGAGACTGATGGGACTGAACCGCAACCAAGCAGTGACCCTGCGACTGAGCGCCGCCCTGCCGATGACACAAGCGTCCACTAGAGGGCGCAGTGAGTTTGGAGACGGCCGGTTTGGCTTCTTCGGGAGGCCCATATGGGTTTGTGGCGGGGGGGAGCTTGTTTTTGTATTTCGCCTTCCTTTTTTCTGCTTGCTTTACTTTTGGGTTTCGGTAAGGGTGTTACAAACGCAGAGCGATGAAATAGAATCGTACTTCCTGAAACCCAAAAGTAACGCAAGCTAGAACCGTACATTCACAATGAGTGTCTCTGCAGTTGATGAACGTTGGCCCCGTCCCTGAACAACGAAAGAGACCCGACGAGGAGGGGAAGAAGTGGAGCGAGGAGGAGGAACCCACCGGAGTCTGCCGAGTGGGGGCTGTGCGTCTTGGAGAAGGGCGCCGAGCCGGGGCCCCCCTTGCGTGGGTCGTCCTGCTCGCTGGAACGCCTCCTCCAGTAATTGAGCTCCTCGCGGTCGGACTCCTGGCAGCGCCGGAGCACGCTCACAGAGCGCCGCGTCTTCTCCACCATGTCCACGATGCAGTTCAGCACCTTGGGAGGGCAGAGCGCACGGCAGCGTGCACGTGAATAACAGGGCTCTGCTCTCAGCTGGGTCACAGCACGTCTGTACCCAGGTGGCAAAGACTATTAAAAAAAAAAAACTAACTGAACCAAAACGGCAGATTGAGGACTCATCGGCTGTGACATTAAGCGAGTCAAATCTGGCCTCAATAACGTATCAGCAGCATCATGATTTTAACGTGTGGCATGTTGATTTTTGGGAAGTAGAGCAGCCTACAAGTGCAACTCAGATGTGCCCTTTTGGCGTCAAACAGAACCAGGTAATAAATATAATGTAATGTGTTAACTCACGTGGTCCAGATGCCTCCACTCATCAGCCCACTCTCTGTCTGTCAGTCTGTGGTCCACCGGCTCCTCACGGTAGGCCCCGTTAGTGCCTGATTAGAAACACACAGGAGAAGGACCAATGTGAACACGGCAGTCTTCGAACGGCACTCATAACGGAATCTTAGAAGCACAAGATATATACGTGCGTTTGTGTGCGACGAAAAAGAAGAAAATCACAAACAACATGTATAATTTGAGTCCTTTCATTTGCAGTCCTTTCATCAGTCCTTTCATTGCACAAGGGTGTTTGATTGCTCCATGCACACACACCCACACACACACATTCACAGACTCGGGACATACTGCTCAACGGAACCGCGGCAGTTTAAACAGAGCCGAGGTGATACTACTCCCATCTGGAGAATCATATCTGAGCCGACCTTCAGCCATTGCACTCTCACCTCACCAAAGACACAACAGAAACTGTGTGTGTGTGTGCGTGTGTGAAAGAGCGAAAAAGAAACCGAGTATTGTGACACAAAGCAGACACTTTCAGCCCTCTCTTGCAAGGCCTAGGTCCTCTGCACATCTGGAAGTCAGCTGTCCAACACACACACACACACACACACACACACACACACACACACACACAACACACACACACACACACACACACACACACACACACACACACACACACACACACACACACACACACACACACACACACACACACACACACACACACACAGCTTTCCCTTGGCCCTCCCCTGGTGGAGCTCCCAGCATTCCAGTAGGGAGACATTCAGACTGACTGGAGCGGCTCCACTCCTAAACACAACCAGCCGGCCCGACACACAGAGGACCGCTACACACACACACACACACGGTCCCCCTCACTCTCCTCTCTCGCCATTTCCTTCTCTCTCACACACACACACACACACACACACACACACACACACACACACACACACACACACACACACACACACACACACACACACACACACACACACACACACACACACACACACACACACACACACACACACACACACACACACACAATTCCGCTGACACGTGAGCCTTTATTTCACCCCACAGAGAGGACACAGTGGCTGCAAAGCACTAGAAAACCACAATGTCATTAAAGTGGGCACCAAACAGCTGACGAGAGACCACATGCCCAGCACGCCTACCACGCACGTTCTGCTCAGAGGGCGCACGCGAGAGAGAGAGCGAGAGTGTCTGAGTGGGACAGAAGGAGAGAGAAAGAGTTTAATAGAGTCGGCAAGAGACGTACGCACCAGAATAGACCGTGTCGTAAACAATGTCGAGATACATGCATGCAAATGGACCCATAAACACTCTTATTAAAACATCCACGCACACTGTTCCCCCCACCCCCACCCAAACTGCTGGTTCTCATCAGTGTTTAGCAGTTCAAAGCCCAAAGTGTGTGTGTTTGTGTGTGTGTGTCTCCGTGTGTGTGTGTGTGAGTTAAGTGGCGGCAGGCGGGCGGGAGGCTGTCAGACAAGAGACGTCGTCCTCGTAAACACAGCACCACTGCTGTGAACATATCAAGGTGTGTGTGTGTGTGTGTGTGTGTGTGTGTGTGTGTGTGTGTGTGTGTGTGTGTGTGTGTGTGTGTGTGTGTGTGTGTGTGTGTGTGTGTGTGTGTGTGTGTGTGTGTGGGGCTACTGCTGTTTCCACTGTGTCCTGACGAGTCCCAGATGGAGCGTAGCTATACACCAGCATCGCGCCCCCCCCCCCCCCCCCCCTCGTCTCCCAGTCTGGACAGCCTCAGTGTGTTTATACACATGCAACCCACCGTGCTGTCACTCACTTGCAAAGGCCTCACACAGACCACCCGTTATGCTCACACAAAAATCGATCATCCCGTACAGGCCGCTGGTGTCGGCACGCATCTATTTTCGATTTGTGTGTGTGTGTGTGTGTGTGTGTGTGTGTGTGTGTGTGTGTGTGTGTGTGTGTGTGTGTGTGTGTGTGTGTGTGTGTGTGTCCCCGTGATGTGTGGTGTGTGTGTGTGTGTGTGTGTGTGTGTGTGTGTGTGTGTGTGTGTGTGTGCGCGCCCCTTACCAGGCAGGCGGGGCCGGTCTTTCAGCTCCCTCAGCTCCAGCATGCGCTGGCTGTGTTCGCGGTGCAGCAGGTGGGGCGTGGCGATGTCGTCCAGGGCGTAGTGCTGCAACGGCGGGGGGGGTGGGGTGGAGCTGGGCCGCGCCCGGGGCGGCGGCGGCGGCGCTGGCGCTGGCGCTGCCCATGGGCAGAGGGGGGTGCGGGGGGTGGGGGGGGGCGGGGCTGTGGCGCGGCGCCGGGCTGATGGTGCAGATGCGCTTGGCGGCGGGCTCCAGCGACGTGGGCGGGCGCTCGTGGAAGCCGTTCTCCTTCACCCTGCGGGGGGGGGGATGGTTAAGCGATGGAGACACTGATAAGACACCAGCACATAAGCCCCACCCCCCATACCGCTGATCACACCCTGACAACAACAGCACCAGAGCCAGCCCGCCCTCACAGTCCCCCTTACAGCGTGGAGCACACACACACACAAGTGAACCGATGTGTTCCCCCCTCTCTCCGCGTGTCTCTCCCCGTCTGGCCGGGCCCTCACCTGCCGGGGCTGTGTCTCTTGGCCGAGTCCCCGGGCTCCATGAGCAGCTCGGAGGAGTCGGGTGGGGAGGCCAGCGTGGTGCTGAGCAGCAGGTGCTCATGCTGGGACAGGTACTGGGCTGGGGTCTGCTTGGCCGCCCGGGCGCAGTGAAGCAGCTCCCTCTGCAGGAGGGGTAGGTTGGCCTAGGGGGGGGAGACAGAAGCCCTGGTGTTAGAACGAGGCCGTGGTCCCGGGCCCTCAGCGGGCGGGGAGGAATGGCAGGGTTGGATCCATGCAGGTGGTTTGTTTGTATCCACGTCGCCGCGGTGTACACAACGTCGTTGATATATGCGCCCGTGGCCCGTCCAAGCACAGTGTTCTTGTTGTGCATTTCCCTCGAACGCCGTTTGGAATACCAAGTGGGCGACCCGCATTGGCAGTCATTGCTTATCACGGAGGAGGGCCACCTGGGGATTTGAGATTGCATTGATCCGGGTGATAAGTTGAAGTGGGCGTAATGGGAAAGGGTGTGAGGGTCCATTAAGGCTGCACCCATGGGGAGGAGGAGGAGGTACAAGCCCATGAATCAGATATGTCCCGGCCAGACATACAGCAGACACGGGCAGAGCGAGAGGGAAGAGAGAGAGAGAGAGAGAGAGAGAGAGAGAGAGAGAGAGAGAGAGAGAGAGAGAGAGAGAGAGAGAGAGAGAGAGAGAGAGAGAGAGAGAGAGAGAGAGAGAGAGAGAGAGAGAGAGAGAGAGAGAGAGAGAGAGAGAGAGAGAGAGAGAGAGAGAGAGAGAGAGAGAGAGAGAGAGAGAGAGAGAGAGAGAGAGAGAGAGAGAGAGAGAGAGAGAGAGAGAGAGAGAGAGAGAGAGGCACAGCTTTAGAGACAGAGTCCAGATCTGGAGGGAGGAAGGCGCCTGGCTGCCAGAGGAGGGAGGGACGAGGGGTGGCGGTAATGACTCCCTTTCAGGGTCTCCGGCACTCCGCCGTGTCTGGGTGCGAGGCCAGGGGCGGGCATTGGCCAGTCGTGGGCTCCCCAAATGACCACCGTCGGAGGGGGAGCGTTGGGACGGGATCACAACAACACGAGGTCCTAATTCATAACTCGCTCCCAGAGGGGAGATTTCACGGGGACCAGAGGGGCCGGTGCAGGGGCCGAATGAAACACGATACCGAATAACTCAGACTCGCTGTCTCTCCCTTGCATCCCCGCCTGCCTTTTTCTGGTTTTTTTTTCCTGTCTTCATGCTTCTCTGAGCTTGTCTCCGTCCTCTGTATCTCTCTATCTGGTTGTCTGTGTTCCCTAAATAAGGACCAGACTCCGGCATGTTTGTAATTATACCACTTCCTCCCCCCCCCCCGCGCCCGCCCCTTCCTCCCTCCCACTCTTACTCCCCGCCTACACTAAATAAATAACCATACATTTTCCTAACTGTTAAACCCCCACCACCACCCTCCACCGTGACATGCTAAGCTCCGCGGACCTCCTTTCACTCGTAAAGAAACGCGTATCCTTTGATGATAAAGGTCTGATCGGGACCCTGCGTGCGCCGGGTCTCCCCCGTCTTTGTCCCCACAGTTCCCTAAAGTCTCTCTCTCTCCTTCTCCCTATTGGGGGACAGACTGTGGGAGAGTGACTCTCCGATGTGATCTCTGTGCTCCGATCTCACGCCAGTCGCCTGACCTCTCACCCATCTCCCAGGCCTCTCTCGTTCTGTTTTCTCTCGCTCTTTCTCTTCTTCTCATCTAAGGCTTGGCCTGAGGCCCCAGCTTGCTGAGACACATGTGTTGTGTGTCAGTTCGGCGCAGGGATTTTTCTTGGGTTGAGAGTAGATTGGCGGCGCCTTGGCAGCTGAATGCTCGCTTTTTTTTCTTTAGCCCCCCCCCCCCCCTCCCTCTCGGAACAGGACAGAGATCCATGTGGCACCCATAAAAGAGGGAAGGAAAGGGAACACTTTATAGGCATGTTCTGCACTTCCGAGACTCTACTCTTTCTCTCTCGGTTTTTTTCTCCCTCTCTCCCAGACTCTATATTGGCCCATCTGTCTATTTCCCCTCACACATTTCTCCCTTTTTCCTTTTTCTTTTACACCATCTGTGTGTTTCGCTCACACACACACACACACACACACACACACACACACACACACACACACACACACACACACACACACACACACACACCACACACACACACACACACACACACACACACACACACACACACCCCCCTTCATATTCGACTCCATCTCTCCCTCTCTCTTTTTCTTCTCTTGGGAAGGACTACTCTTAAAGTAGTGGGGATTAACTAGTGGTCCCTTCTCTCCCGTCTCCTCTACCTCCCATCATAAATTAGCCAAAGGAGGAGAGGCACAGAGGTTCGTTGTCTCAACACTCGCTGACATACAGACAGACAGACGGGGGGGTTGGGAGGGAGGGCTGTAGAGGTGACTGAGAGGTAAGCGTGGAAAAGAAACAGATTTGTACCGGCTGAAGAAACAGCCGAGCGCTCTCCGAAATCGCTAATTTATGTGCTGCCTTTCTTGGGGGAGCTCTTAAAAAGTAGACTCTTGCAGACTCCCTTGGCTCACCGAGGGCGGGGTTTGGGGGGGGCTGTTAAACTTGCACTTGCCTGTTGCTTGTTAAGTCAACACACACAATACTCGATCCGCGCCTTTGAACTGCTGGGAAGCGTTTATTGAATCTGGAAACCCCCACCCGACATCAATTATATACCGCCCGGAGTGGCGCGCGCTGACGGGTATGAAGGAAACCTAATAATAAAGTGATCAACGACTGCTGCCTGGATCACAACAGTGCACAGTGTCAGTCAAAGCCCTGCACTGGATAAAGGGGGCCGGTGGACGGTTACAATATGGCTCTCCTTTCAACTCGTGTTGGAAAGCATGTCTTTGCATAGAATGAGGATGCTTCTGAACCGTCTGTGACCGCGGTTGTGATGTAAAGGTGGCGACGGCAGACAGCGTGGGAGGAGGACAAAGCAGACAGTTACCTTGAGGAAGGGAATGACAAAGGGGCGCAGTGGGAAGTTGGTGGCCTCCTGCAGCCGCGAGTGGAACTCCTCGATGGTAACCGTTGAGTTCTGTGAGAGAAACAAAGGGAGAGGATAAGGTAGGATAATGCTGTATTCATCCTCAGAAAAGGAAATGTGGGTTCCACAGCAGTGGATACAGAACAGTAGTAAAATACAAACCAAATGCACAGAAAATGTCTCCGTGTACGAGTGTATTAGCAATGTGGACTGGATCAAAGCCATGAACGCCACACAAAACAAAGTGAAGTCAGGCAGACTCCACTGTTTTACCGTGTGGCATGTGGCGATGAAAGACTAACAAGAGGGTTGAGGGGTGGGCGGGGGGGGGGGGGGGGGGGGGGAGAGTGGGTACGTACCACCAGAGCTAGCACCAGGTTGCGGACGCTCTCCCCGATCTCGGGCGAGATGTCGTTGCCAAACTGCTGCAGCGTGGTCAGGAAGCGCTTCAGCTTGCTCAGCTGACGCGCCCCGCAGGTGGCCGGCAGCTGCTGGTTGGCCAGCGAGGAGGACGACGAGGACGACGGCCCGTTGCTGTAGCGCTGGGGCGGCGACGGCACCGCGTTCAGCGTGGGCGGCGAATGGTGGTTGCCGTTGGTTACTGGGGAGGGGAGAAAGTGTCACGCGTCGGAGCAGACATGCGGCCGGAACCCCCCCCCTTCACCGCTGCGTCCTTTAGGATCTGACTTTTCAGACGTTTTGCACCGGATTATGTGGATTATTGATTTTCTTATTGCATATTATGTAGGTGTAAACACACGTGCAACAACGTGCAGATAAACACTTGAATTCTAACCCTTCCCCTTACTATTGTACTGAACTCCATTCTAGGGGGAAAGATTCAGTCAGGGCTCTTCTCAGAACGGGCGAGGGGGGGGTTTGAGAGGAGAACAAGAAGACTTACATGCTGTGGTGGAGAAGGAGGCCGGCCGGGGGCCGCTGGGGTTGACGGAGGGCAGGGGAGGCATGGTGGAGCTGCTTTGGGCTGATCTGGAATGAGTCTTAACATCCACAGGAGAACCGGGCATGGCAGGGCTCTTCTTCTCTCTACTGTCTGGGTAGGAGAGGAGGCCGGGGGGGGGGGGGGGGGGGGAGAGAGGGAGAGAGGAGGACAGAGGTCAATGCTGGGTCAACAACACCGGGTCGAGAGCTAATGCAGGCCCGCCACAGTAGAGGTGTAGAATGTCATAGGATTTTTGACCCCTACGATGTCAACAAACAAAACGCACGCATGCTTGTATTTTTTACGTAGCGTTTGTTTTCTGTTCATATTGTGCTTCAGAAAGGGCCGGCCCAACTCTCGCTCTGGGCGTCGTTTTCATCCACGCATAAACTTCACTTCTACAGCTTTTGTTGTGCAGAAGGCAATGAGCAGAACACTGCAGCCCCCTGCAGACCCCCCCCCCCCCCGGACCCAAGACGTACCCCGTGCTGACCACCCACCCCCCCACCCACCCCTCCTGCCACCACCACATCCCCACCCATAAAAGAACCAGATGTCGCGGGCTTTAGGCCTTTCGCTCGCAACTATTCAGATCCATAACAGAAGAAGTGCTGAAGAAGGCCATTGTGTAGAAGAATGCCCCCCTCCCCCTCGCTGCAGTACCCCTTAAAGAAGTGGGAGTGGCGGTTGGGGGTGGGCTTGGGCCGGGGGGGGACGGTGCGCTGGAGAAAGAAGGAAAGGCATGGAGCCATTTTCACGCTTTGCTAACAAGATCGCCAACGCGTTTGAATGTTAAACGCATACTCAATATGGATGTAGCGTTGAATGGGACCACCAGATGAGACGGCCGGGGGAGAGCGCTGGCGGTAGGGGGGCTGGAGGACGGGACCAGAGGATCAGAAGATGTCTTTGTGTGTGTCGGGGATGCATGAAGCCTGCCCCCCCCCCCCCCCGGTCTCCTTTTAGAGTGGATCAGACACCTCTAACTGCTTTAAGAAAGACGATTAATAGACAGCTAAGGTCTCCAGGGGTCATGGGTCAGCAGAGTGCTTTGCCACGGTTTCAGGGCTTTACGATTTGGGTGACAGTGCCCTAAAGTATTTTCGCTTCTATGAACTGCAGTGCGGTCCAGCTATAGGGGCTTTGGGGTAGAAGGTGGTGGTGGTGGTGGGGGGGTGGGGGGGAGCTTATGGTTGGCTATCAACTGACAATGCATCTGACACTCAAGACGGCTACGCTGCTGAACACAAACCACTTCACGGGCTCTTAGCGCGTCTATATTTACTCAAACCTGGTTTTGAGGTTGGTTGGGTAAATCAGCCGTGTTTGACTCGTCACGGGGATGTGTGGTTTGGATTTGAGAAGACAGCGACGCGTAAACTAAAAAACTAATTTTAGGACTGATGTCAGATAACTATTTTTGGCCGTATAGGGAACAGCAGTGCAATGAAACCTTGAGTGTGTTACTGAACTATGTCATCATTTGTTTACTATGCTATGCTTGCAAGCGTTATTCTATCCTCCAGCCAGTGGAATGCAAGGCTGTAAATAAAACACAATTTGGACCCTCTTTCATGTAGCTACCCAATTTAGTATATGCCTTATCCAATATGCATAGGCCCACTCAAATATGAATAGGCCTACTTCAATATGTATAGGACTACTACACCAATGGGCCATCACAGTTGTCCATGTTTTCTATCTGTAACACATTGTACAGTCTTTACTTTCTACTCCATTTCACAGTCCTCGAGATACTCGTTCCCCATGTGCCGCTTTTTAAGCCCTACAGCCTGCCTGCCAAAACTCCACCTGTTCCCCAACACAGGGGGCAGGAAGGAGGGACACACACACACACACACACACACACACACACACACACACACACACACACACACACACACACACACACACACACACACACACACACACACACACACACACACACACACACACACACACACACACACACACACACACACACACACACACACACACACACTGCGGGGAGCCTGCAGCCTTCAGCAGACACAAACACGCACACGCGCACACACACACGTGTACCAAAGCACACTGCCAGCCCACTGCGGGAAGCCTGCAGCAGACACACAAACACAAACGCACACACAAACCGCATACACACCGCCAGGAAATTAGAATGACATCTCAATAACAGAATCAACATAGGGCCATATGGCCTGAGAATCAACAGTGGCTCAATGTAATAATAATGTGAAGGATAATATGAATATTAACTCAAAATTAGGCACTTTACTTTTGTTTCTATACATGTACAAACTTTGGCAATTCAGACTCATTCCCTTTCCTACACAGTGCCCCTGGGGTCACATGACCAAACGAGAGCGAAGCGTGCGCTTGGTAGAACGTGACCTTGGAGAGTTATCACTCAAAAACAGTGGGAGTAGATTATTACGGAAAATAAGGAGGAAGAATAATATAAAAAAACATAATAGTGTGACTTGCTTTACAACCACACAGTCTAAACAACACACTGACCCAAACCGTAACCTATTAATTATGTGATTCAATGCCATGTCCACAATAAAGGCCAGTTTGGTGAGCATCACTCATGAATGAAAATGAATTTTACAAAGCAACAACTAGAATACGGTAAGCATGAATAAATCTGCATTACATTGGGGTTCCGTTGTCGCTGCACATGTGGTCCTATCCGGCATGCCATCTACGTGGGCAATAGAAAAATTAGGTTGCAGCTGTGTCCATGAAATCTTGAGATATATGTCTTTAGCCGTTTTAGGACGTAAACAGCAATGCTGTGCATTGATGCAAGCGACATCAGGTGTGTGTGTGTGACCCAGAGAGGTTTGCCTCTGCTTGTCAATTTGATGGCGCATGATAGCTGGATGACTTCATCTGTAGACACCTGAGACCACCCCATATACTCAGCAGAAGCAGCTGGCAAGGCAACCCGAGAACACGCGCGCACACGCACACACACACACACACACACACACACACACACACACACACACACACACACACACACACACACACACACACACACACACACACACACACACACACACACACACACACACACACACACACACACACACACACACTGATGTTAACCCAGGTGAATATTGGCTTAGAGGAGGATGTAAGATGTTTGTCCGTGCTAAATGCCACCTGTCACCATCTCCCTAATGGAACAAAGGCTGTGTGTGCAGCAGACTGAAGACCAAGTCCATGCTGGCCGGGCAACGCGTGAAGCACAGGGAATTTGCCTTTTAAGAGGAAGTGGTTAAATGAAAACAACAACAAGGGGTTTGGATACAATTGTTACCATCCATTAAAATACATTGGAGAATAGGTGAGAGCCATATCAACTAAAATTATTTTATTGTGTCCTTTTATGTCTGGTGTTTATAGCGCAAGTTCAATTTGCCTACAATTAACATAATTATAACAACTGGTTATAAGCTGTGTCAATATTAGCTTATATATCCTTATTATACTTCATTGACCATATTTTACAGCTAATAATTGCAAGTGAGAGTGAGAAAACAAGAACCAAAAATTGAATTAAACGTTTTTTTTACATTTCATACCTCACACGATAGTCACCACATGAATCGGACATGATTAGTAATGCAAGGGAAACCCTTGTTTTTCTTCTAAAGTTCACAAGAAGCAGAAGGAATGATTGGTTCTGTATAAACATACTGTGTGTGTGTGTGTGTGTGTGCGTGCGTGGTGCGTGTGTGTGTGTGTGTGTGTGTGTGTGTGTGTGTACACATGAGGAGACCTCACAGCTTCCATCAGTATTCTGTTATCTCCTTCCTGTCGTTGCTGATGAGGTGAGAAGAGAGATGACACAGGCCTGACTCACTGATAGCTCCACGACAGGCACTGGTGTGAGCAGTAACCATCGACCCAGAACACACACACACACCCACACACCACACACCCAGAACACACACACACACACACACACACACACACACACACACACACACACACACACACAACACACACACACACACACACACACACACACACACACACACACACACACACACACACACAAATGAAGATCCCGGATAGCAGCCGGCCTATATGTCAAGTTAAGACTTGCCAGAGAGTCACTTAACCGTGCTTGCCTACCGTTCATATTAAGATAGTAAATTAAATCCCTCATTTTGTCCCCCTGCCAGTGTAATCTGCCTTGGCCATTTTTTTTGCATGGTTTGAGACTATTTGAATATTTGTTTATCAAAGAAAAGCCTGTTCATAAGATCACTATCTTCATGGATTATTAATGTGTAAATAAAATAGAATATATATTTTTTTATAGGTTTATTACATTGAATTTATTAAATATATACTTTTTTGAAGTATATTGTGTATAAGCCAGCTTTTCCACCATTGGCATTCTCAAAGGCTTGAGTAAGACTCAAAGGATTTTAGGGCTAAAATCAGTCCAACTGTGGGCTATGGCAGGACGCATGCAAATAGATGAGCTCTTTTCTCTCCCTCACCCTGTCTCTCGCTGCTCACTCCCCCTACAACCCCCCTCCCCCCGCTCTCTCCTAGACCATATGGATCTAATCGGCCAAGAGCCGGCCAGCTGGGACCTCCAACAGTCACCTGTGAGGGGGCCGGGGGAGGAGGGAGGAGGGAGAGAGCGAGAGAGGGACAGAAGGGGCCGATATCTCCTCCCCCTCACCAAGCCATGGCCCTCACACACACAAACACACACACTGCCTTCGCTCCAAGGCCAGGCGAAGAGAGAGGAGGAGGACAGGGTGAAGAGGGAGGAGGGGAGAGGAGGACTGAATGCAAGAGGGGGGGGGGGGGGGTTGCAAGTGGCCTTAAAGGCCGTGCAGACAAAGGCAGCACCTGGTCCCACGTCCATCCACACGCACCACCACAATACAGTCCACATCTGTCTTTGCCCACACACACACACACACACACACACACACACACACACACACACACACACACACACACACACACACACACACACACACACACACACACACACACACACACACACACACACACACACACACACACACACTTTGTGTATGCTTCCACGCTTGTTTTGCTTATGAATATGTTGTTCTCCTTAAATGGTTGCAGGCAGATAGAGGCGGTGCCATGATGGGTGTAGTCCTTCACTAGTTCCATAGACTAGTCCAACCCCATGAGGCCTCAAGGACCGGTCCCTCTCAGCAGCCAACACTTATACGCTCATATGCTGCTGCATTTGATGGTGTGCGGCAGGGGGGCTTCTCCATCCATTCAGCACCATGACCCATTATGAGACCACTGAGACACTTAACCTCCTCTAAGTGTTCCATCATGATTTATGCTTAATGGAGATTTGGCTACATTGGCCAAAATTAAGTCTGGCAATTTGAACACGCACATGTCGTTGTTGTTTTTTTTATCTGTGCAGGTTCTTTCGGCGGTCTTTTATTTCTCATCGTCTGCCATCCACGTCACGTCAACAGCTCCCATGACTAGTCCAAATCACGAGACGGGAAAAGTGCACGAGATGACAAATTGGTCTGCAAATTGGTGGCGCCAGGAGTGCAAAGGGAGGCCCCGGCCAGGGAGGGCGAGAAGGGAGAAAAACAAGAGGAGAAAAAATAGTTTCATCAGAAAGACAAACCCCTAGCTGTCTAAAGTCAAGGGCGGGTTGTTTGTCTTGGCTTCCATCACCGCCTCCCAGCCCCGCAGAACACATAGCTGGACCCGACCCAAGCACAACACTCTACTAGGGACTCTGTACAGTGTATAGTGCTCGCAGTGTGTGTGTGTGTGTGTGTGTGTGTGTGTGTGTGTGTGTGTGTGTGTGTGTGTGTGTGTGTGTGTGTGTGTGTGTGTGTGTGTGTGTGTGTGTGTGTGTGTGTGTGTGTGTGTGTATGATGGGTCAAATGGGAGAAGAGCGCCGCCTGAACGACAGCAAACCGTCAGACGTACAGACGGAAAATGAAGAAGGACAAGAGACGAGCGGTCTAACAGCGCGCGACCGAGAGAAACGTAATTTCTGTGTTTGGAAATGGAAACGATGTGCTGCTGAGGCCACCGCACTGTGGTTCAGTGAGCTGGAGATAGAAGGACGAGGAGAAAATATATATAAATATATAGAGAGCGCGAGACGCTCGGTCCCTCTGACGCCATGCAGACAGCTTGGGCTCACCCTGCAATAACCTTGTCACTCAGCAACATAACGACTAAAGCAGATCCCCTTGTCCCGCAGCCAGATGGTGAAAAACGGACCAAGAAATGGAATTCTACTTACTGAGAGAGAGAGAGCGAGCGAGGGCAAGAGCGAGAGAGGGAGAGAGAGAGAGCAATAAACCAAGCAAGAAAGCAAGAGAGCAAGAAAGAGATCGCACGAGAGAGGACAGTGCAGGAGCCAGAGAGAGGGAAAGAGATGGTCAGAAAGGCACTGACAAAGGGTCTTTTTGACCGCGGGGTTGACGGTACGGGCAGCGGAGGTCACAGCTCAGAGGGGTTTATAGAGGGGGAAACCCTGGAGCAGAGTGAGAGGAGGATTAGAACGTGGCTCCTGCTGTTGTCCATCTCTGCAGAAAACATCTTTAATACCCTGGGACTGCACTGCACATCTGACTCATTACTTTAGAACAGATGTTACAGGGAAGAGTGCACACACACACACACACACACACACACACACACACACACACACACACACACACACACACACACACACACACACACACACACACACACACACACACACACACACACACACACACACACACACAGTCCAGTTTGGCGCAGCTGTTTGAAAGACAGATGTGTATGCATGTGTGACTGACTGTGTCTTTGCTTTGACCCCATTTCACCAGGTGTTCGTTCAGTCATCAGGTGAGGACAGCGGCAGCCTACACCTGTGAAACTGCTTTGCCCGGGGGTGCTGAACTCAGGGCACAACACAACTACAAGAGCGAACACGGGCCGACACACAGAGTTCACCCGTCATCAATACTTCAACCCTGCCGCGCTACGGCACGTCGCCTCGCCACAACACAATCTCGGCCAGCAGTGCCCCTGTTCCCAGCCCGGCACCGAGACATTTTCTGCCTATCAGGTTACAGAGGTTCCCACCTCTCCGTGGCTAATTGGTTATCCCGCCCCATCAATCACTTCCAAGCCCCGGCCGCTCTAGCGTCTCGTCCAACCACCCGCAACCGAAGCTGGCTGTAATACCGTGATAACAGTAAGCTCTGCTGCTTGTTTTTCGGTCATCCATTGTGTTGTCCACATCTGGATGGGGGACGGGGTGGGGGGGAGGTAACCGTAGAACATACATGAAGCTCCCCTGACATGAGTGGGACTAATGAACCAGCGGGGGTGAGAGTTTGTCTGAAGGCCTCAGACTGTGTGGCTCCTATGTTACAAACCCCATTGCATCCAACTTAACCTGTCACGCAAAGACGCACGTGGGCGTGACCGCCATACACATTGACGCACTGAGGCAGTGAGTTACAGTAGTCCATAAAAACGAAATTCAGGCTCCAGAAAAGAGGAAGTGGAGGAGAACAGTGGAGCGTTTCAGACCAGGTGGAAATAGCTCTAATAGCAGCAACACTAACACCAACTAAAAAAAGCCCTGGAAAATAGGTATTTGGAACCTGATGTCTCCATTGCCTTTCTAAGGGACACTGTGAAGGACTCCTATTCGTGGTAAAGTAACGGCTATATGCCACGGTAAACAAACAACAAACTAATGCTTCACAATGACACAATGCTGTACGTCCTGTCGTAGAAACCTTAGCTCACAAATGGTAACTGCCCTCTGATTTGACTCAAAGTGTAAAGGGCTCAATTTCTTAACAGCTTGAGGCCCACTTGGACTCCTTCAGGACATTTTCAGATTTCACAACCTATTAAGGAGTGCTCTGATAAACCGTTCCAACGCTTGGATCGAGCTAGCTCTCTGAATGAGTAGTCTCAGTTAGGAGTCGTTTTGAAGTGGTTTGGACTCAACGGAGCAAACAAGTAGCCTGCATTTCTGCTTTGGTCATGAAAAAAAAAAAAAAAAAAGAAACGGGGAGAAAAAAAAAAAAAACACTCAAAACAACCAACAATAAAATAACGCTGCAGGGTTTTGTTGTTTGATGGAGCAACAGATGAGAGCCAGCTGAGCCTTAGGTACAGGAGCAGAGCAGTGGGGTGAAGGAGCGCTGGGGGCGGGCCTGGCTCAGCAGAACGCGGGCTCCGAGCCGCAGTGTGGCTGAGAGCAAGCGATAAGTAAAACAAAGAGGCCAGCTGTGAGCAGAACAATGGATGGGATGAGTGGGACGGCCGCGGGGGATAAGTGTACCTTATGCATGTGCGCTATCAGATAAGAGGGGTGTGTGTGTGTGTGTGTGTGTGTGTGTGTGTGTGTGTGTGTGTGTGTGTGTGTGTGTGTGTGTGTGTGTGTGTGTGTGTGTGTGTGTGTGTGTGTGTGTGTGTGAAAGATAGAGGATGCTGAAGTAGCATATTCCCCCTCCACTGATTGAAGTACGCAATCCCGCAGCTTTGGAGGCTAGGATGCGTTTTGATGATTTATGTTCATTATTATTGTTTCCTACCATGCTGCTTAAGCACATCTAACTGTATCCGGGGGAGAAGATGGCCACACCTGTAGCCATCTCTCTTATCACCGCTATTGCTGGCTGTATAGCTTTGATAAGTTACTTACACAACCAGAAAGGGAGAACATCTACAGATCTTTTCCCATGAACTTCGTTGGTGGCTGTCACCATAATGCCTTGTTCCTCCGTGAAGAAGACATAAAAATGCTTTATCTCACAGCTACCCGTCTCCGCTGGGACCACACCGGGTGAGGGGTCACTGAGCATTGCTCTCGGGCCAACATGGGGTCACTCGACCACTGCAGTAGACCTCTGACTGAGGCACTTAGCACAAGGAGTGCGGGTGTGCGGGGAGGGGGGTCTACTCCCATACAATATCTGAGTGGAGCCAATGGGAGGGAGGGACCGCAGGTGGTTAAATGCACATTGACAAATATACACCTTCCTGGGGATTTTCTTTGAGAGAAAGAAATGATCGGCAGAGAGGGTGTAGGCCTACCAATGGGTAGACACAGCTGTAGCTCTGCATAGAAGCAGCAATCATATTCGTATTGAGACACACACTCACACACAATGAAAGAGCCCCCGGGGGCCAGATATCACAGTCCTAACCACTGGAACTAATAGAGTGCTTCCTGCACCCAACCCCTGAGACAGCTGCACAACTCCCGCTGAGTGAGTGTGCATGTACGTTTGTGCATGTATGTCTGCGTGTGCGTGTGTTTCACAATTTTTGGGAAATTACACGCCCTAGTGTGTCCAAATAGGATGAACAAATACAGTCTTACCTAGTACATTAGCACACACACACACACACACACAACACGTGCACACACACACACACACACACAACACACACACACACACAACACACACACAACACACACACACACACACACCACACACACACACACACACACACACACACACACACACACACACACACACACACACACACTTATGGGCTCCTGCCGTCAGGAGTGTGACAGAGTCCAGCCATGCAGGCAGAGGTCTCTGGTTTGAGGCTGCCCAGTCGACAGTCAGTCTCCCCTATCTCCCTAAACGACTGGCCTGGCTGGGTTTGACACTATCCAGGTCTCTCTCTCTCTCTCCCCCCTCTTTCTCTCTTTCTGGCAGCCTCTCTTTTCAAACCCTCCCTCCCCCTCCAGCTATTCTTTCTACCTACCAAAACACCAACATCGCCCCTTGCCTTTGTAGGGATCCACAGCAATCCCAAAAACTCACTGGGCGTGACTTATACGCCGAAAAACTTAGCTAGTGTTACTAAGCCCATCCAAAAAAGGGCTATTCATAATATCCATAGGCCAAAACAGTGTGGCACGCCACTGACACTTGTTCCCAGTTGGATTTCACATTCCCACACCCATGTCAAGAGTGTTGTGTAACATGTAGACACAGCTTGAAAGACAGACACAGCCGCATGACCCCCCCCCTCCCATACACTCCCCCAATATGCTCGGACATGGGAATATTGTATTGCTCCTGCCTTCCACTGAATCAGCCTCTCTTCTCCCTGCCCGGTGCACGTCGGAAATAACTGGTCACGCTCAGGAAGAATTCGACACTGAGAGGAGAGAGATGAGAAGAAGAGAGAGACGAAAGAGAGAGAGAGAGAGAAGACGAGAGAGAGAGAGAGAGAGAGAGAGACGACGAGAGAGAGAGAGAGAGAGAGAGAGAGCCTAAGAAGAGAGAGAGAGAGAGAGAGAGAGAGAGACTCTGGTGGTTATCACAAGCTGTGTTTGTCAGAACTGACCACAACCATTCACACCAGAGTCTAATGCACAGCGGGACGTCAAGGCGCCAGTGTGATGCAATCAAAGGGATTACTACAACAATAATCATGGCGTCCATATGGCTGGACAGGAGTAGAGATTTTTCATTTGGAGTTGGGGGGGGGGGGGGGAGTGGGCGGGGCTGGTAACAGAGCTAGGAGAACAGAGCTAGAGGATAAGTGTCTCCCTCGCTTCAGCAAAACCTCAGCAGACGGGGATGAGGAGATGAGGGGATAAAAGCAGGGAGGAAAAAACTAAACAGGATGAAGCGCCATCTGCACAGCAGAGCTCCGCACTGGGAAGTTGAGCTCACGTTTACAAAGTCACATTTAAAAAGACTTTGCGAACATACTGTGTACTCCACACACGACACCGATGCACCAGTGGAATTGAGGACACACAAAACGCGCGCACGAGCACACACACACACACACACACACACACACACACACACACACACACACACACACACACACACACACACACACACACACACACACACACACACACACACACACACACACACACACACACACACACACACACACACACACACACACTTTCATGGCTATATCAACCCAAACACATGTGTATCTCTTTTCCTACCTCCTCTCTGGTAGAGTCCAGTCTTCAATGTTGAAACGGGATAAAAACTGAACCGTGATGGCGGCTCCAGCGGCGGTTTCTGTCAGTCTACTTTCTTATCGCTTCCTTTCCTTCTCTCGCTCTCTGCTTTTCGCTCCACGGCTTCATGTGTCATGCATGTGTTTGCGTTCCCACATATGTGAACGCTCCACCGCAGCGAGGAGGGGGAGAGGGTGGGTGGTGGTGGTGGGGGCCGGAGTCAGAGACACAGATGGCACCCAGATGGAGATGGGAGATATCCAGAGCTGGCCAGGGCAGCACTACACTACACATACACAGAGATACTCCCACTCGCTCGTTCTGTCTCTCTCTCTCCTGCTGGCCGTATAGCTCAATCAGTCTTTTTCCTCCGGTAGCTGCTTCTTCTTATTTTTCTTCTTCTCCCTCTTGAATGTGAGCTACAGTTTCCTTGTTATCAATGCTCTCTTGCTGTGTTTCTCTTCGTGATTTCCCTTTGGCGTCGGTTTGTTTCTCTCTCACTCACAGACACACACGACCTGTGTCCCTTCGTTCGCTAGTGTACTGTGTTCAAGCTTTGAGATAATAGTCTTTCTTCGCTCTCTCACTGCCGAGGCTCCACCCCCGTTTTCCCACACACTCTACTCCTCTGTTCCGAATGGGGTTGGCCAAACTCCGGTGACATCACGCACGCAGGCCACACCTCCACTCAACTCCCCCCCCCCCCCTCTCTCTCAACCATGGAGCCGAGCCAATCATCCACTGCAGACTGGCTCTATTCAAGCTGCTGCATTCATCGGCAATGGACCCTGCAATTAACATAACTAATTGCTTTGGCACCTAAAGGCTAAACAAGAAGTCATGCCAAAGGAGAGACAAGGGTGGGGGGGTTACAGGGAGGGCCGAGGGCCGGGGATGCTGCGTCACCCCCTACCTATGGATCCATTGAGAAGAGCGTGGAAGTCCTCCATAGAATGTTTTATCTGACGCTGCTCCGCACCCACACGCACACCTCCGTTCCTCCAGGGTCTTTTATTATTTAATCTCCATTGTCTGGGCCTACTTAATGCGCCTCGCTCAAGGCTGCCCTGCCAAGCGATCCATGGGGTATTGGGGGGCGAGAGGGGGGTGGGGGGGTACTTAGGGGGCATGAATGAGCAGCGTCTCTGTCCTCGTCTGCCTGCCGCTTCGTCCTCACTAAGTTAAACTTAAATCGCCAGCTGATTTATGCCGAGCCTTTCGGTCTCCCTTCCCTCCCTTTCTCTCCCTTTCTCTCTCTCACTCTCTCTCTTTCTCTCTCTCTCTCTCTCAAACACATTCACACATAAGTGGTGTTGGGGGGACAATAGAGGTTAAGATAATGAACACTGGGCAGCATGCACAGTCTTTATTGGCAGCAGGCTATTATTTCCTCCATCGTTCTACTTCTTCACAGAGCTGTGGAGAGGATATGAGAGTTTCAGCGAGAGTGTGTTTGGGTGCGCATGCACGTGCTTCTCAGTTTATTCGGGGGCCAGGGGTCAATGAGAAATTGAACTGTTTAATTAGGTGGTTATGTATCATCCACGAAGCATTAGGAACATGATTGGGATTCACGCGTTCTTTGAGAGGAGAGACATACGATAAAATGCAGCATTTTTGACAACGACATGTTTGGAGGTCTTGCCATGTAAAACAAAAAATAGACTCAACACCAGTGAAAAGTGGTGAAAATGTTCAACCTTCGAAGAACACACAGCTGAAATCCCCATGGCCACGCTTCCAACATATCAGATCCATGTAAAACGTGAATGCTAAGTTAGGCTACTGCAGAATATAACTCTGGTGCTGGATGAAGCAGTCTGGAGTGTAACTTAACAGGGAAAACCTATAGTTCCTATCCCTTCCTCTGCCCACTCTATTCAGGGTACATCTGGTAGGCCAGCCGGCTCAGAGTCAGGACCAGGTGGCTGTGGCAGAGACACAGAGAGGCCAAGAGAGAAAAGAGAGAGAGAGAGAGAGAGAGAGAGAGAGAGAGAGAGAGAGAGAGAGAGAGAGAGAGAGAGAGAGAGAGAGAGAGAGAAGAGAGAGAGAGAGAGAGAGAGAGAGAGAGAGAGAGAGAGAGAGAGAGAGAGAGAGGCAGAGGCAGAGAGAGAGGCAGAGAGAGAGAGACTCAGCAGGAGCCTTTGCAACCATGCTCCACAGATGCTACTGTAGCACACAGCCCGGCCGGCTGCTGCAGATTGCAGCTCGTGCCACTGTTAGTCAATAGCAGACGGCCATGTTGAATTCATGGCCAGGTGTAATGAACGGGCAGATGGCAGACATTCATGTTCTGCCGAATCACTCTGCGTTAGAGGGCCAACCCTAATCTCTACCCAGAGTGTTGTACTCATGACACCACGAATGTACCACCTACTACTAGGACTACTGCAGTATTTTACTTTTTCTTTTTATTAGGCCAAAGTACCAGATTGTTGGACAATATTTTTTTTTGAGGGGGGGGATATTGGCTGATAAACACAGACGTCTTCAATTATTTTCATATTATATAGCAGACTTTCCCTGAAGGAAAGTCATACAGCCTTGATTAATCACCGCCACATGCAAACCATATGTCGATCCGCACAAAACGATTCTTTATAGAGCGAGAACCAGGAAGTGCAGTACACTTGCTTATCTTTATAACCTCCGAGTCAACATGTTGCATGCTGTATGAATATCATTCTGAGCACCGCAGCTGTCGGGCCGGCATGACATCATGGCACACGGCTGTGTGTGTTTGAGTGTGTGTAAAATAGTCCTTTGACATGTTTGAAAAAACTAGTTTGCAATTCAAAATGTATTTAAAGCTGTCATTTATACATAATTTAGTATGCTTAATATACTAGTTTATATTGTATTTGTGTGTGTGTGTGTGTGTGTGTGTGTGTGTGTGTGTGTGTGTGTGTGTGTGTGTGTGTGTGTGTGTGTGTGTGTGTGTGTGTGTGTGTGTGTGTGTGTGTGTGTGTGTGTGTGTGTGTGTGTGTGTGTGTGTGTGTGTGTGTGTGTGTGAGAGAGAGAGAGGGAAGGGAGAGAGCAATAGTTTTGCATGTGTATACATGTGTGTGTACTATAAACAGCGTTCTTAGGAACGGACATTATCATGACAATAGGCGTCCATGAACAATGCCAGCGGCCGCATGAATGGTAAAGTGCATGCAGAATGAATAGGGCGCTGCATCCACAATGAGCCAGCGATGCCTAGCCTTCATTAACTAGCAAGCTAATTGCCTGTGGGTGACCAAGCAACACTGCGATACGTTCAACCAATTGGGGCCGAGGCAGAGAGAGAATCCGCCACCTACATATGGAGGCTCTACCTACACAGCCATTATT
>OLKM01000169.1:195929-198429 GCA_900291075.1 Melanogrammus aeglefinus
TTCATCAAAATAAACACTGCAGATGTTTGGGCTTGTCAGTGCAACAGTAATAATGTCTCTCTCTGTGTATGTTTGTGAAACAACATGGGGATCTTCCAACAGTCTTGCTTTTATGGTTCCCCTTCTGCGTTGTCTACAATTCAAATATGATCCTATGCAAATACGAACTAGTCTCTCCATGTGGCTGCTCAGTGCTGAATACTCAAGTCAATAGTTCTACCATTGACCAACTGTTATTGTTGGAACATAAGCCTGTTGCCAAGTGCAATATCTTGTATTAATAAACATGATATTCTATTACCCACCGTGAACAAACCAAAGGAGACGATGGCATGTAGTTGGTACACAAACGCACATGTGCACACACACACTCACACACACAGAAACACGCACACACTTGATTTATAAATATCCAAGTCACAAAGAATGTTGACAAATAGATGTGTACATGCAGCTCTGACAGCAGGGAACCTGTACTAGAAAGTAGACCAAATAGACCAAGAACTAAATCTGTACTCCCCCTGACATGTGTGGAGGAGGACAGGTCTGGAGTTACACTGGCCAGCACTATGTGTGTATCTCTATGTATACATAAACATCCTGAATGATCGATGGGTACCCATGTTGAGCAGGACTCCTCTCCAACGCCATGCTGTCCTGACACAAAGCAGGTATTTGGGTCAGCCGTAAGTCAAATGATTTATACCTACGAGGGCGCCTGGTTTCTAAACTCTACTGTACTGACACCGAGATTTGTTTAGCCAATTACACCCAGTGCTCGTCTTGTCAAACAGTTTAATATCACAATATGTGTTATTGTAAATAAAGCATCAGGGACACCAAAGAAACTGCGTGGGGTATTTCTGAGGAAGCGTTTTTTTTTTTTCAAATTGCAGTGTTTGGTTGTCATATTAGGCCTAAACATGAGACATTAACTGAAGACTTCCCACACAAGGCTACTCATATCTAATAACAGCTCAGCAACCACTAGGTCTTAGCTGTGTTCTGTAGTGATGACAAGCCAGCTGCATCTGGACCTTGTGCTGGATGCCACTAATGGAAAGAGATGGAGAGGAAGAGATAACCAAGAGAGGGTTAAATGCGGACACAGGAAAATATCAAATATTTGAGAGGGAATGAATGAAAGAAAGGGACGGATGACTAAGGCAAAAAAAAGACTGAATAGGCTTCATAAAATAATGAATAGAATGTAAGAGATGAATATAGAAGTGGGAACAAAATGCAAGTCTTTGTGTGAGCGGGGCGATAAAATCTAAATTGAAGAAATAACACAAAAAAATGATTATATGGTTTGAAAAGGAATTATATGGTGATGAACGTTTCTTTTATTTACCTTTCTTCACTGTGACCAGTCTGATTAACTGCTGATGGAGGAGCCCTTTTGTTTCCTTCAATGTCCCTCCGCCCAGAGTGCAGTAACAAACGGCTGCAGTAAACCATCGCACCGGCAGCGCACCAGGCTGCCGACCAGGGAAACATTGCGATTCAATGATGCTTTCAATGAAGCACTTAACCGGCCAACTCACAATAGAAGAGTTAATCCAGTCAGCTGAAAAGTTTTGAAAAGACCTACGATAAATATGCTAAACCAGTTTCAAACGCTGCAAGTAGCATTTTTCTTTTGAACTGGTAGAATGTGTCAAAGCAATGTTTATGCTGGGTGGGTGATGATACCGGGAGACCCCAACGAGAGGGTCCGACCAGAATACTGCCATCAACGGTGTTGACACTGTCCGGCACCTGCGTTCAACATGCGGCCTCAAAGCAGCTCTCAGGTTGGAGAAATTGTGTTTTGACATGGAGAAGCGAGCGCGGACGCCGCTAAATGCCCTTGTCTCCTGTACGGAGGCCATTCTGGAAGATTGTTATTGCCGGGTGATCGTCGAGTCGGCGCAGGACCACATCTGGAACTCATACCCCCCCCCCCCCCCCCCCCGCGCCCCAGCCCCACCACCACCCCACCCCACCCCGGTTTCGACGCCGGGCTGCACGGCAACAAGAAACAGCTGTGTGAAACTGGCTCCAATTAGCTTCACATTCTCCCTGACAGTTAATCCCTTCTGCTCCGTTTCTCTGGCTCCCCCTGGTTCTGTTTTGTTTTGCTTTTTTGTATCCGATTACCACTGAGTCTTTAAGAACATCGCAGGCAGCAAAGTACCTGGGATTGAAAAATGGAAAACAAACAAATGCATTCAAATTTGGACTATGGAAACTTCCTAAATAAATCTGATCCCAATCTCTTTAAGTATATTCTGTGTGGCGTGTGCATGGGCGTTACACGCGTGTGTGTGTTGACATGGAGACCCGGGTCTGTGGGTCTTATTGTGATTTCCACATATTGAGGGAGCTGCAATACAAAATTGTTTAGACATTTAAATGAAACTCATTTACACTCAGTAGAATACATAACCCCTACTGCATATGTGATATATGTAGGCCTACATAGGCCTACAAGAAAAAAGGAATTCATCCCATCTTC
>OLKM01000169.1:203429-213429 GCA_900291075.1 Melanogrammus aeglefinus
CCGCTCCGCCCAGGAGCAACCCTCTGCCCTTTGCTTTCACCATCTCTGTCACAAGCCCCCTGGTTTTTAATCAACGAGGATGTCTGCCGTGGTCGAGACGATCTGTGGTTATGAATGACTGAGCCTTTATCTATCGATCGGTCTTTCTATGCATGGATCGATCCATCCATCGATCCATCGATCCATCGATCCATCGATCCATCGATCCATCCATCCATCCATCCATCCATCCATCCATCCATCCATCCATCCATCCATCCATCCATCCATCCATCCATCCATCCATCCATCCATCCATCCATCCATCCATCCATCCATCCATCCATCCATCCATCCATCCATCTATATCTATCTATCTATCTATCTATCTATCTATCTATCTATCTATCTATCTATCTATCTATCTATCTATCTATCTATCTATCTATCTATCTATCTATCTATCTATCTATCTATCTATCTATCTATCTATCTATCTATCTATCTATCTATCTATCTATCTATCTATCTATCTATCTATCTATCTATCTATCTATATTCCTCTGTCCGTCTGTTCGTTTGCCCATCTTTCTATTTGACTATCTATGATCTATTATATATGATAAATGATCAATCTATCTGTCTGAATATCTATCTATCTTCTATCTATCTATTTATATGGTTAATTGATGTATCTATCTGTATAACTGTCATCTGTCTATCTAGATAGCTATCTATCTATCTAATTATCTTTCAATCTTTCTATCCATCTATCTTTCTCTATATATATATATCGGTCTTTCTGTCCGACTGTCTGTTGAGTTGTTTGTCTACATATCTATGGTATACTTATTTCACTTCAAAGATTTCAATTACAATTTTTCTAACTCGATAGCCATCGGTCCCATCTATAATATAAATTTTTTAACCTAAATCAATTAAAAATTATGTCTATCAGGACCATGAAACACATCAAACCGCTGGTTGACGCATTGCCCAAAGGTTTATGAAGTCTTTTGTATTCGTGAAACATTTTCACTACCCATAAACACTTTTCATTGTTGCGGCTATGTATAGATATTGCGGAATGGTGGAAAAATGTTTGTTGAAAAAGAGGCAACCATGGTTGAAATTCCTGCTGACTACAACTATAGGCAAGGGAGCGAAATGCGTAGCCTACCACCCTGCTGTAATGAAGACAAATGCACCTGAAAATTGGAAAGCGTTGCATTACTAAAAGACAACATATGCATTATCTTTATCAGTTTTAATGCATTTATTATTTTTTATAGATCTGTGAGGGACCGGCGTGGTCGCCCCACGTATCTAGGATACGGCCAACCAGATTCTGAGAGAGTGGGCAAAAATGAGGGCAATTGTCTCAGGACAAAGAAAAGTGAAGTTTTATTTTCTCTAAAACATTCACAAAAAAATAAAGCAACATTCCAAAAGAAAAGAAAATGACTGCATCAGCCAGCAAGCATAACCCACGATAGCATAACATACCATAGCCTAACCAAAAAAAAAAGTCTCTCGTACTGGCCTCCCATCAAGCCAGCGCCACCTTCAGCCCCCAAACACCAATGAAGTGGACCGATCAAGGCCGTATGGGCCAGACCATTAGTTGGGGGAACATTCTCACTTTACTTTAGCGTGGATCCTAAATATTAAAATCAATAGAACATGAGTTTTAAATCCATGTTGACATCAGATCAGGCCTACAATCTAGCCTATATCTGTTGAAATAGCTGAGTATCACATGACATTCTTTCAATGTTGGATGTTTGTAATTGTTCATTCCTTTACACCAATACCTATTTGCACCTGGTATCAGACATACATTTAAGGAATCCCTATTACGTTACCCATAATAACGACTCAAACTCCATGCCTGTAAGGCTGGCATAACTGGCTTTGAGCCATAAAACAACAGTGACAGACTCTTGATTCTAGGATTCACTGACCCTCATACTGCTGGGTGTGTTTACCCTCTGAACTGTACTGTGGGTCAAACATTCGTTAACCCCAAGGGTAAAACCTGCTTCAATTACCTAGCTTTTCTTTTTTTAGCTTCACTGTAGGTGTGTACGTCAAGGGGGGGGCAAGCCATTAGCAGTGACAGTTTGTCCTCTTGCTCTGTGTTAGCTAGAGCCATCTGCGCCATCGCTCCTGGTTGCATAAGGCCTGGCAAACATCTCACCTCCGGATGAGACATGCTCTCGTTGGCCTTTTGCTTTCTGTTCAATTGCCGTCTGATCCCCGTAATGTTGTCCCTGTCTTTTACCCTTCTTCTCATTCGCACCCAATTATTTTTTTAATTGTTAGATATTTTCTTTCTTTTAATTTGTCCACCATGCAAACGTCTCATCCTCCGCTCTGGCCTCACCTCGTCCCTGTCCCTATTCTCTCCTCTCCTATCATCTCCACTTGTCTTTTTTCATCCCATCTTCTCTTTTCTCACTCCCATGCTTCTGCCCTCTACTCTTCATGTACCACTTCCTTCATCCCAACTCCCCTCCCCCTCTCCTCGCCTCTTGTCTTTTTCCTCTTTCCCCTTTTGTCTCTCTCCCTGCTGTCCCGCCTGAACTCTCTCCCCTACCATCATCTCCTCTCCCCCTCCCCACTCTCCTCTCAACATCTCACCTCTCAACTTTATCCCTTATCTCATCTTCATCTCTCTCTATTTTCCTCTCTCCTCTTCTCTCCCTCTCTGCTCTCCTCCCCTGGACTCGTTCCTCTCCTCTCTCCTTCCCCCTCTCCACTCTCTAACCCCCCCTCCTGACCTCATCTCTTATCTCCTCTGCTATCTCTTCTCCCCTGTCCTCTTCTCTCCCTACCCAACCCTTCTTCCCTCTCTCTCTCCATCCCCTCTCCAAACTCTTCTCTCCTCTCCAATCCTCCTCACTCATGTCCTCTGCTTCTCTTTTCTCTCTGTCCCCCCCGCTGCTTCACCCCCTCTCCTCCCCACCCCCCTCGGCAACTGTCTGGCCAGACCGTTGCCTGGTGGTGACATTTCACCTATAGTGACCTGTGGTGACCCGGGACAGATCCTGTGGTTCCACGTGTGTGTAGTTGTGTTTATTTGTGTGTGTGTGTGTGTGTGTGTGTGTGTGTGTGTGTGTGTGTGTGTGTGTGTGTGTGTGTGTGTGTGTGTGTGTGTGTGTGTGTGTGTGTGTGTGTGTGTGTGTGTGTGTGTGTGTGTGTGTGTGCGTGCGTGTGTGTGGCAGAACCAGGGCCAAGGCCAAGGGTGGGGGTGGGAGCCGGGAAAGGGGTGGGGGAGAGATCACGGTCTGGCAAGATGGCCCTAGTCGTCATCGTCACCATCATCATCATCATCATCATCATTCATAGCCTGCTGGTCCTTCTGTCCCCCCTACCCCCCGCCCTTCCTCTCCTCCTCTGTCACTCATTTGTTCCTTCTGTTTTTTTCCCATTCTTCTTTCCTTCTTTCAGTCCTGGCCCTCCTCATGTCTGGGCCACACGGCACGCGTATCAGCTGAGCCCGCAGACCGCTGGGAGTCACCGGGGGTCAGGTGGCAGCCGCCTGGTTCATCCCCCCCCCCCCCCCCTCCCGCCAGAGGCTGCTGCCTCTCACACTCACATGACAGACAGACGCTGCACTGCCACAGAGGCCAGAAAGAAATATCCCACGTCACTTATTACTCAGTGTATAATAGAAGTACAGCGAGAGAGAAAACAAAAACAATCCTGGTGTCCCTCGTTTTTTTGTTTTCCTGATGGGGGTGGGGTATTGGACTCTTTGAGTGTTTGGATTCGGACAGTTACGTTATAAGACAGGAGGAGGAGGAGGGGGGGGGGGGGGCAGGGATTAAATGTACATGACCAGATGGAGAGATCGAGAGAGACAGATCAACAGAGACAGCCAGAGAGAGATAGCCTCTATTATTCAGACCCCCTCCACCTCCCTAGCTCTCCTGCTCTCTACATACATATATACATATATATTTACCTTTACATTATTCAATAGGTGCTAATGAGAGCCCGCTAATGGTTGGCCAGGGCCCCTTGCCATGCTCGCTCAACTAAGGCGATTAGGTGACAGAAGGTGCAGGGGCCACAGGTGTACTGGCTTGCGGTTCTATTCTTGTATCTGACCTCTCATTATCAGGCCGGGGTCTGGTTAATTATCCTGGGTGCACGGCCAGCAGCATGGCTAGGTCTCCGTGGACACCGTCTGTTCATCACTTGTCCGTATACATTTTTATGAGGAGGAATTATTCTGAATATGTGTATAATATTCTCTTTTCCTTGGTGTGTGTGTATATATATATATATATATATATATATATATATATATATATATATATATATATATATATATATATATATATATATATATATATATTTGCTAATCTGCCAGCCCATCTGTTGGTCTGTTTTTTTGTTGTTGTTGTGGTGAGTCGGCGTCTGTTACCGCAATATCGCCATGATTCTTTCTCCTACTGAAGCCGAGGAATACTAAGGCCATCATTCAAGATAGTTACGAAAAAATACTCATATTCTCAACATTCAGCATGGTTATTTTTGGTTTCAGTTGTTCATTCATCTCAAGAAAAATAGAAATAGTATTTAAATGTAAAATGTAATTTCACATTTATTATCACCAAGGAATAAGGAAGCTGGTCATATTTTTTTAAAGAAAACTTGAATACATAGAAATCAAGCTTCATCTTAACACAACAGACGCGTAATATGGAACATCACAGAAAATGTGCAGTGCCCCAATTTTTATATTGTATCAATCTATTGTTTACAGATAGAGTTTTTTGCTATATCGCTACATATTTCCATATGAATATTCTTTATAGAGGCTATATATTCAATTCAATCTTTCGGCCAATCTATCAAATGTATTTGAATGAATGAGCAGGTGTTGTCCGCAACATTATCCGTAGGATTTATATAAAACAATCCACTCATCTTATCACTTGATTACAGTGCATCCCATGATGAAATTGTCACATCTGCATATCCGTTCATATCTCCCTCCATCCCCACTCATTCATCTTCCCCCTCCCTTCATCTATTGTCACGGCAACCACCAGTCTGTCCGGTCCTGCGTGGTCCGGGGAGGATATCGCCTCTTTGGTCTGTTGTAACAGAGGAACAGGTGGGGTTGGCTAACAGTCAAAGCAGAGACCTGAGTCGCACACACACACACACACACACACACACACACACACACACACACACACACACACACACACACACACACACACACACACACACACACACACACACACACACACACACACACACACACACACACACACACACACACACGCACACACACACCCCCCACCGGCTGCGGTCAGGCAGGCAGCCGGCCACTCAGACACAGGTCCATATGGTGGGGCTCTGGAGCGCCTGCCCTTCACTGAGGGGGGAAGGGGAGGAGTGGGGGAGGAGTGGGGGAGAAGTGGGGGAGGTTGAAAGGGGGCCTGACAGAAGGGAAGGGGAGGGTGGTTGAAATTAATCAGCAGGGCCATCCCAACTGTCCACTGTCTTTGGGGAGTTGAGACATGCATATATGTGGCTGATTGAACTGGGGGGCGGGGGATCGGGGGGGGGCTGTTGTGTAGAGATGGTGACTGAGGGTGTCTTTGTGTATCCATGCATTGTATTCACGTTACAAAGAAGGGCAGAGAGATTAAAAATCAGGAGAACGAGAGATGCATGTTGTGGCACTGCATAAACCAAAAGGCTTATTTTTTTTTTGCATAAACAAGAGAGCCTGCTGTACACTCTGACATAGAGCAGTAGAGTGCTTGGCCAGTCATCTGAAATAAGACCTGCAGATCAAATCATGATTAATATTCCTGTACGTAAAACATTGATATACCTGCATCCTGCAATGTAAGGCAGATATTATTCATATCCCCTTATTTATATTGTTGCTTTTATTTAACGGCCGAAGCACTCTTCAACTGTTTTACACCGGCTCAAGTAGCCTTTAAAATAAAAAAAGTTAATTTATGGGTTTGTTTATGGTTTATGTTTTAGGAGTGTACACTTATTCTTTTGTGTAGCAGGCCGGCCCTTGCCAATTCTGTCATTCCATTCATTGAGGCTTTTAAGGATATTAAGGCGGTGGATGGAGTTTGGCTGCACCACCTGCCACTCAAACCACAAAGGCAGGGACTGACAGATGTATGGGCAGGGGGTGAAATGGTCAAAGACTTTGTCATAGTTCTAACCATCATTACACACGCAGGAAAACAAAAACCAACAAAAACAAACTCAACACACTGATACACATGCACAAAACCATGTTCACAATGTAGACTGAAGGATAAAGGCCATTTATTTGTCATATAATGTTTGTGACAAAATCAAAAAGTACAAAATATTACTATATTTGTAATCCTTTACCGAATATAGTTATTATACAATTAGGCGGTACTTGTTCCTTGTGTTACATTCGACGACAAACAACCACACATAAAACAGATTTTTGCATTGGGGTGTAATTTGACACTCAAATTAAAATATTCTGATTATAAATTTAAATGTAATCTTAATGTGACTGAAGCTGTGGCTAGACTGCACTTCAAGATGGCCTAATCTTTGACGATACATGCAGACAATTAATTCATATCTCTCTTAGATTTTCGGCCATCTGGCGGTGGGTGGAGGAGGGGCGGGGCGGGGGGGGGGGGGGGGGGGGTTGCAGGACAGCAAGAATGTTTTCAGCGCAAGACTCTTTTTAATAAATCTGTCAGATTTGTTTTTGGACCTCCGAGATAACTAATCCCGATAATCATGTCATAAAGATGACATCACTGGCACATGAACATTTGACTCGGGGCTCTGACGTTATTTTAACATTGTTGGAAGGATCGGACGTAGCCCTAGCGCCTCTGCTGGTGGAAAATAATAAGCGCAACTAGACAATTTGCAAGTAAATTGCATTATTATTACTCAAGATATATTCTAATTAATGACATTGTAAACCCGTTGGTAATATACACAAAATAATTCATAAAACAAAAAAAATCATAGGCAAAAAAAAAGTGATTCTAATTAATGCTGTTCAGACATAATATTTTTTGAAATGTTAGATAAAACAATTAATTTTGAAACGTTTTTAAAAGCAAAAAAGATGTGTACACTATAAATATAACAACTATGTGTAATGCCTTTGTGTGGGAAAAAAACCCACCTTCAAATCCTGCATATCAAATGTATTGTACTAATATTGTCTGTTGTACTTTTAGGGAGCTTTTCATACGTGCATGCACAAAGAGTAATGTACAACAATACCCACTAGAGGGAGGAATAGTTCAAGAAACCACCACAGACTTTTAGTCTTCATCGTGTCCTCCCACGTCTGCTAAAAAACGAAAGAAAACATGACAGTTAGGCATCTCTATGTGTCCAAAGCCCAGTCTCTGACCAATTTAAATTGATTTATTGTTTTACTATCACCAGAGAGCAGAGACCCACCCAGGGGCTCCTGTCTGTGTTCTAAAAATGGACCATCTCTCTCCCTGTGCTATTTCACCTGCTGCACGGCAGATGCAGCACAAGGTCTCCCTCTTGCAGTTACAGCTGTGAGACGTCAAGCTAGATTACTTGCAGATGCATTGAGGGCTCCGTGGAGTGCAGGCTATAGAGAACAGACAGGCTCATATCTTACCATGGCTTGATGTCAAGGACGTGAGCTTTTACCCTCCCCGAGCTAAGCATGGTATACAGATGAGAAAAGGATTCATAATCAGTACAATATAATTTTTTCATTCTACAGAATTAAGAAGGACCCCTTACAAATATGGTCATTTTACAAAAGATCAAAATCAATACAAGAAATGTTGTCTTTCATCAAAATGGTTGCATGGTTTTAGCAGTGTCATGGGGAAAACAGTTGATCATATTGAATGCTGATCTCTGCATCCCATCCAAAGTCAGCCTAGTTTTAGTCAGCATCAAAGAGGAGGCCATGTTAAAAAAAATCAGTTTTAAAATTTCAGATATAGTAATAATGTAAGTGTTAGGTTGGAAACCGATTCAACATAACGAAAAGTTAAGAAAAATATTTGCTGCTACACCAATGGAGGCCGCTGAACCCTCCACTGTGCTGACTGGGCGAACTCCCTTAAGCATGGTGCAATGCTGGGGCAAGACAGCTGAAATGGCAGACTTCTGCTTAAATTAACATGACATGTGCCGTACCTCTGACACTGTCTGCAGGGCCAGAGTGCACATATTATTTCAGCCTTTAACCCTGACAGGGAATGGGCCACACAGGCCAGCAGTGTTGGTATGTATACGGCAGTGATTGCTGATTTAGCCATATGCCATATTAAAAGGGACTTTTGCCTGCTTGACGCTTCAGAAACTCTGTTTCTGCCAAGAATTCAGAGCAATTTGGTAATGAGTCAAACTTTTCTACAATTCTTCCATGGAAACAGAGTTGACACATAAGCAGTAGGCTACTAATATTAGAACATAGAAGAGTGTAAAAGTTCCCCTTTAATAAACCTATTTGTCTTAATAGTTTAATACTATTTTGGTATAAGTAAAAAGGTAAACATTTGTGATTTGATGATGATCCCGGGGAAACCATGTGCCGATGTACTGATGGGCCTGTCGGAGTACAAGAGGTTCGGAAATGTCATGCTATACACCTCTACAATATATTGTTTGAATCCTCCCAGAAACCAGAGATCAGGCATGGTTTCCGAGTACAAGTCCCTATCTATAGATGCATTCTGGCCCCAATGTATTTTTTCAGTTCCTCAACAGGGGGTCCTAATGTGTAATGGAGCAATATTTGCCATTATTGATCTAACACTGTCAACAAATGTGTTGTTTGCTATACCTGCTCATTAACTGTACTGGGATGAACTTTTACTACACTTTAAGATGCACTGTTGTATATATCTTCTTTCATATATGTTGGGATTAGACCCGTTTTTTTTTTATTTCAAGGTTTTAGTTTTTTACTTGTTAATATTTAGGCCTACTTTAGTATTTGACTCTGACAAACTCATTTCAGACTGAGTCGATAACCCATCTGAACAAACATCAGCCCAGATAGCGATTGTCAGTTCGATTTTTTTTATTTTTAAAAAACAGTTCATTTGAAGAAAAAAGAGGATTCAACAGGCGCAAAATAGGCAAAAATGAAAACAGCAATTATTTAGCATTCGAAATTCTATACAATTATTGATTCATCTGTCTGCATATCACTGCACGGATATGCACTGTTAATAACCACATTGCAAAGTACTTCATTGATCTCGGCGTTCAATCTCATAATTTGGGATATAGCCATCACTAAACCAACCGAAAGCTCATTAATTACACTCAACATGCGTCTCTGTGAACCTTGAGTGTATGTCAACACCGTTACTAATCGTATCCTCCTCAATTAACTGTAGCCCACTTATTGAAGCCTACTGTGTAAACCTCTGGAGGGGAATTTGGAGAGAGAAAATAGAGCGAGCGAGAGAGAGCGAGAGAGAGAGCGAGAGAGAGAGAGAGAGCGAGAGAGAGAGAGAGAGAGAGAGAGAGAGAGAGAGAGAGAGAGAGAGAGAGAGAGAGAGAGAGAGGAGAGAGAGAGAGAGAGAGAGAGAGAGAGAGAGAGAGAGGAGAGAGAGAGAGAGAGAGAGAGAGAGAGAGAGAGAGAGAGAGAGAGAGAGAGAGAGAGAGAGAGAGAGAGAGAGAGAGAGAGAGAAGGTGGGGTGTATGTGTATGCACCCACCCCCCTTCCTACCATCTCCCCCACCCCTATCTCTTTACAGGACTGCCAACCCGTCTAGAGTTATTCCAGGAATGCGTTGAACATGGCTGCCGCGATGAAAGCACAGAAAACGGGACTGTTGGAACTTCGAGTTACCGTGGACCGCTGGATCCGGGTGTTGGCCACGCTGAGCGACGATACTTTAACCATAAGCCCCGGGGAGGTGAACGAAGACTCGGTGAAACCCAACCAGACTCCCGTCGGTGCCGTGAACGGTGACCCCCCGAACCTCAGCTTGTCCCCAGTACCAGATAC
>OLKM01000169.1:218429-228429 GCA_900291075.1 Melanogrammus aeglefinus
TACTGGACGTCGGAGCTTGTCGATACTACAGAGCCTGAGGCCTGATTAATACCGGGTTACGGCACCCATCACTATCTGCCCCTGTAGGAGCTGATTCTGATTTTAGACCACTCCCGGCTCATTTATGAACAACCTCTTCCCAGATCCCTAAGGGGAATCCATCTGACCGGTCAATCAACCTGTGCGTGATATGCAACACTAGGAGGGAGCAGAGAACGAGGGGTGTTTTTGGGGTGGTTTATCTCAAAACCCTACCTCTCTTTTTTGCTCTCTCTCTCTCTTAAGTACTCTTGAATTGTACCGTCAGCAGCTTTTAAGGCGGGTCCTCTATCTGGATGGAAATGTGGAGGAAGGGTGTCATATTTTTATAGGACCAATATTTCACAGGGAGATCGGTAGTTGGGAAATCCACCCCTCAACATCTATGCCTGTTGTAAGCGTTACTTTAACAGCAAAAAGCATGCCCATGGATGTATAGTATGACAGCACTTTTAATGAAAATTATTGAGTTATAATGTATTCTGCTGGGTGACACCTTCTTGTTTACCTCATTCTCTATTCCTCGTTGTTTTTGTTTTCATTCTTCATGTGGGAAAAGAGCAAATAGCCCCGGTCTGAAATGAATGTGATGGGTCTATATTCCCTGATGGATGAAGCTCTGAATCCTGTTTGTCCTCAGGGTGAAATGGCTTGCGTGTACATTTCTTTCTTTTTTTTTTCAAATATCAAACAGGGAATTCTGTAAAATCGGTTAAGAAAGGAACCATATTACTGACCGTTACCCAAACACACACACGCACGCACGCACGCACGCACGCACGCACGCACGCACGCACGCACGCACGCACGCACGCACGCACGCACGCACGCACGCACGTCACGCACGCGACGTGATGTAGCTGTATGCGACGCACGCACGCACGCACGCACGCACGCACACCACACACACACCACACACACACACACACACACACACACACACACACACACACACACACACACACACACACACACACACGCACACACTTTTGCAACACTGCAGTTAGTGATGTAGCTGTTGTGTGAGGTATGATGACATGGAGCTCTGATCCACCATGAAGACCTTACAGACTAGAGGAGGACCCAATGTGCCCATGGGCCTCCTTGATCAGTAGCAAGGATGTAACCAAGCACACTTATCCATGTGGTCAGTTTCCATGGTGCATTGCTTTCCCTACCCTGACATTAACTACACCAAACCCTTTAGCTAAACATACCCTTATACCTAGCTTTGTACCCATAAAGGCCACTATTTCAAACTCTAAACTCTGCATCCTAAATCTTATAGTGTACTTAATTATTCCAAATGCATCAAGGGAAATGACCAGCAGAAATGTTCTCATACGCGTCCCTTCACAAGCAGTGGAGGAGGAGTGCGCACCTCTGGCTCGGCGCACCTTAACCTGATGGGGGCTAGATGATTAAAATGCAGTGGAAATAGTATTTCAGTCCAAGATTTTCATTTTCTACCCTTTTATTTCGCTCTGGTCTCTAAAGGAGAATACATGAATTAAAGCAAAAAGGAATAAAATAGGAGGTGGCAACCTCTTGAAAATGTATTCAAAATGAATGTGATTGAAACCCCTTTTGGACGATTCCTCAGTGGCCTGAGGGCAGAGTCCAACTGGCAGTAGACATTATTGACAATATCTATCTGCTGAAGAGTGGTGGAAGCCCAAAGCAATACATATCCATCAGCATGCTATCTGACCTTTATAGGCTGCCGAAGAGGGAGAGGGAGGTAGAGAGAGACTGGCAGAGGGTGGTATAGAGGAGAGGAGAAAAAGTTATAAGAAGAAACTGCAAGAATCTCTGTGAGGGTAAGACAGGAGCAGCAGTCTGCCTCCATCCTAATCTGCATTTTGAGCAGGTTAGAAATGATACAGGTAGATCTAACAAATGTGGAGGATTACGTTATTACTCTCAAGTCCACTTCTACTTTAAATGACACAGTTCCTCATAGTGGCCAAATGTGGAGAAAGAGATCAGTTCACTTAAATTTAAACTTAAGCATAAACCTTAACAAAATGTTACATCAAAGGTTATGAGGTATTGTGAAGAAGGCGGTTGTAATCCCATCCATGTTAAATTCAGCATCTGAGCAGAGTGTGCTCAGAGGCTGGTTGTTAGTTGGCCCATTTCAATTGTCCTCTCTCCATAACTACACGTCACAGAATCAAATCACTGTCTTTTCACCTCTGCTGGGTCCCACCGACCCGCCCGGCCAACAGAAGAAGGCTGTGCTTGAACACAAAGAGTCCCTGGTGTAGAGCTGCATTGTTGGTAGAAATACAAAACTTTGGTTGCTGGCCAGACTGTTTGCGGGTGTTGTATCAGTGTTATTGGTCTTCTTGCTCAGTCCTCAGTGAAATATTTAAATCAGTTGTGATTTTGTGCAACTTTTTTTTTAAAAATCACAGGATATTTATTTGATCTGATTAAAATTTCAATTTCACATCTTGTATCCAAGCTTCGGGAGAGGTCTGATTAAGAATATGGGGACAACATTACAATCAAACGTCTGATTATTTCACAATATGTTTACTCATGTTTCAAATACGATTTCTGCTTCAGGACATCATTTGTAAGCATACATTTTAAGGACAATATACCATTCTTATCCTTAAAATACATTTCTTTACTCAATGCGTTTGCATGGAAATGTGCTTGAAGACCAACCAACCAACATTCATTGCTTATTCACCGTGAAAACGCATATTGTCACCTTGCAGGGGGCAAAGAGAACAAGATGCCCATCCTCATCTCCAAGATCTTCAAGGGTCTGGCGGCCGACCAGACGGAGGCCCTGTATGTCGGCGACGCCATTCTGTCCGTCAACGGCTACGACCTGAGGGAGGCCACGCACGACGAGGCCGTGCAGGCCCTGAAGAAGACTGGCAAGGAGGTCATCCTCGAAGGTAAGGCCCCTATGATCTAGGGGTGGTTAATTGGCCCAATTTCCCGATTCGATTCGATTTCGATTATTGAAGTCTCGATTCGATTACAGACCGATTATCGATTATTAGCGATTATCGATTCGATTACCAACTGGTTATCGATTATTAACGATTATCGCTATGATTTTCGATGAATGATTATTGATCTTCAATTTATTACAGTTATAAAAACAGAACACAACACTGTGTACCTTCAGTGATCAAATAACACTGATCAATATGTATTGCTCTGGAACAACCAGCTTGCACATTTTACTTTAGCCTTGTAGCTATACTGTACACAGTTATAAAAACACAACACACTGTGTAACTTCAACTTGAGTGATCAAATACTGATCAATTATTGCTCTGGAACAACCAGCTCACACACATTTTACTGTAGCAAAAAAATATATAAAAAAATATAAAAAAAATAAAATATTAAGAAAAAATAAATAAATGAATATTAATAATCGATTTTTGGAAAATTCATAATCGATTCAAAATCGGTCATTTCATAATCGCGATTAATCGATTATTGATTTTTTCCACCACCCCTACTATGATCACGAGTGGTACTGCACAGGGATGTCTGTGCACCAGCCGGATTCCCCATGGCCCCACAATGTGATTTGTTCTATAAACTGTGGACCAACCAGATACGAGGGCGAATAACTAATTGTCAGAGATGTCTTTTACACGTCTATATATACAAACATAATTGTAGAGTTATTATTGACTTCTACGTCGTACCGTGACTCAGATTTGTATTGTTTGTGCTGGCGTGCCATTGGAAGAAGGTCCCAGGGTGATGTTCACACTTGAAGTGATAATTAAGCACTTGAACGCACTTGGGAAATGTAAAATCCAAAGTGGGACGAATAATCCCGTCTCGACCAACAAGGAACACACAGCTCCACGGCTACTTGCATAGAGGTGACTTGACAGAAAGACAGCATATTCAGGATAACTACTACTACTGCTGTGTACTGCTAAATTCACTCAGAAAACTGAAGCACATATTTAGATCTTAGGGTCTCTTCCTTATCCTTTAGGGTCCAATATGATGAGCTGGAGCGTTTTGTCCAGATCTTTGATCTCTAAACTACCTTGAATCATGCAAATAATGAGTTAATTTCAAACAGCAAGCATAGAATACTCTTTTAGACAATGATAAAAAAAAAAATAATTATATATTGTTCTGGTATACGCACGTATGCGCACACACACACACACACACACACACACACACACACACACACACACACACACACACACACACACAACACACACACACACACACACACACACACACACACACACACACACACACACACACACACACACACACACACACACACACACACACACATAGATCTTTCAACATGCTAATGATTCCTTTCCGGGCATCCAACACGTCTGACGTGAATACCTCTCTCCGTTCTGTGTCGGAACAGAGAGGCGTGGGAGAGAGACCTCACAGAGAGGGAGGTCTGACCACTGTCTCACGGCCCAAGTTCCCTCTCAAACGGTTACATTCACCCGTGGCGATCTAATATCTCACCCTTCAGATCTCACTTATTCACCGCCCTTTTTCTCGTTCTCTTTTCTTCTCCCTGGTATTGGCTTTAGAGTAATGTAACATTTATTAGTGTGTCTTTGTGTGTGTGTGTGCATGTGTGTGTGTATGAATAATGAAGTCAGGTATTTTAGTAAATCTAACTTGGCAGCCTACACAGATTAAAGATAAAGATTGCTTGCCAACGGATTGCATCATAGCCATTTGTACAACTTCACAAAGAATGGAAGATTACTTCTTCTTTTTGTGGGATTTTTTAAAGTAGGCTGCACATAAGCACAAATTATTCTGTTTTTACACAATTCGCTCAATCTTTCTATTTATGATCTGTATGTTCAGTCTCTAACGGACAGACCAAAGTTCCATCTTATGTTCACACACACCATGCACAACAACACACACCCACATGCACTCAAACACACAATGACATACACACATAGACACACACAAACACAAGCACACACAAAATGTGGATCTGGGTTATGTCTATCTAAGGTCACTCCTACCCGATGGGACCCTTTGGTCTGCATGTTCACACATTCTATAAGGCATGAAAGCTGCTGGTTCATCAATTAAAACCCTTTGCGGAAAACGCAGAATGCTTTTTTTTACCACATGGTTGTGATGAAACCATGGTTACAAGGGTGGGGTGGTTTGGGGGGGTGCTTGGGTAATGCCGGTTTGGTGCTGCAGATGCAATGTGTGCTGTACAGTCAGAGGAAATCACTGCACCATCCCCACACTCCAGACACAAAATGTTTGATATCAAGACAGCTCCACCGGCGGTGTGCAGTGATCCACCGTCTCTGAAACCGTTTCAGGGCTTCATGCTCGCACCCTCAACTCACCATAACTTCAACCTCAACCCGCTCCCTCCACCATGACCTCAGGGAGTGCATCTTCCTTAAGAGACGTGCATGCCCACGCACACACCCATGCGTGTGTGTGCGTGGGAGTGTCTGCTCTTGTTTTGATTGAGTCAGTCTGGGTGAGGCGTCACAGAGTTACATAGATGCATCTTTGTGCTTTCTTCATCATTAAGGATTGGCAACTCAAACAACCTAGGCTGCAAGTACTGGCAAGTGTAACTTTTTTATTATGTTTCCATGTCAATTTGTACAAATGAATGATCTCGTAATTGATCAGACGCATTCCTGACATGCGAACATACATACACAGATACCACCAGGATGTTACCTCCCAAGTCCTTCAGTGTATTGTTTTTAATGATATTTTGACCAATTAAAAAATGTCCACGCGTGAAGAATAAAGGCGTCAAGATGCAATGATCAACCAAAGATCTATGTATAAACAGCGGGCTGAAACAAGATGTGCGATCGCTACAGCAGTTGTCACAGCACCGGAACCATCTTGTTGTCTCACACAGAGCTCAGCAAAGTCTAAAGAATGATCCAATGCGCTGCCGCTGGATAAAACTTACTGTTCACCTCAAACATCATAGAGAGAAACCAAAAACCTGTGTATGCACGACATTCTTCCCAAGCATGCCCTGGACATCAGCATTGATCTTGGAACAGAACCGAACCAATCAGCAGTGAGCGTTGGGGGGTCATGCGACATGGCTGTGACCTCAGGTAAGTCTCCCAGCTCTCTCTGCATTTCCTCTCCACGGGCGGGGTGGGTGGGGTTCACTCAGCTGGCCGGACTATGAATACACCTCGTCCTCATCCCGTCTGTATTCCTCTGCACACCCTACTCTATCAGCATGGAGATGGAATAATCAATGTGTGCGAGATGAAGAGACACTGTAAACACCTAATGGGGTCAGATAAATATAACAGGGAAGATGAAACCGTAAAGCCACAGCCACCCTCATTTCCGGCCACTGACATTTACAATGTGTGCGTCTGTGTGTGTGATTGTGCTTTTAAAAAAATGTGTGCTTCTGCCCAAGTGCATACATTCTCTCTCTCTCTCTGTCTCTCTCTCTCTCTCTCTCTCTCTCTCTCTCTCTCTCTCTCTCTCTCTCTCTCTCTCTCTCTCTCTCTCTCTCTCTCTCTCTCTCTCTCTCTCTCTCTCTCTCTCTCTCTCTCTCTCTCTCTCTCTCTCTCTCTCTCTCTCTCTGGGTTTATATGTTTGTGTGTGTGGTCAAAAGTTTGTATGTATTTGTGTGTGTGTTTGTAAATGTATCTGTGTATATAGTCATGTGTGCACATGTGTGTTTGTGTGCATGTAAGTTGGGTGTGTAGTCAAGAGAAAGACAGTGGGGACTTGTTGGTTATTATTTTCCAAAGAAATGCCACACCTAGTGAGGTCATGAGAGAGTTGTAATTGAATTGACACAGACTGAGACACACTGCGATATACAGTGTGTCTCAGTCTGTGCACAGTAACCAATACCCTCAGAGTCTGTAAATACTATTATTTGGATACCACCATAGTAGTGATGCAAGGTTAAGGTATTTTCTCACCCTAATCCGTAGTCCGAGAAGGGAAATTTATGAAAATTACACCGGTATTTGCTTCCCAACCCGCTATTATAAAATGTTGTCCCCCAATCTCCTGCTGGCAAATCACATACATGCTAAACATGAGTGCAGCCTTTTATATGTAAATGCTTTCAGATTAATAAAACCAAAAATGTAATGCATACTATTGTATATGAGTACAAAGTATGGTGATCCACCGATTTCTAAACCGCAAAACTCATAAATTTCACATCTCTCTCTCTCTCTCTCTCTCTCTCTCTCTCTCTCTCTCTCTCTCTCTCTCTCTCTCTCTCTCTCTCTCTCTCTCTCTCTCTCTCTCTCTCTCTCTCTCTCTCTCTCTCTCTCTCTCTCTCTCTCTCTCTCTCTCTCTCTCTCTCTCTCTCTCCCTTTCTCTCTCTGTCTCACACACATAAACGTCTCCAGGGACGGGAACATGTCTTGTGTGACCTTTGAACTAGCCAAGTGTGCTTTCTTGGGTCCCATTTGGAATTCTACCCCGGAGTGAAACACCATTCATCACTGCCACCAGTTAGCCAGCCAGTCAAGCAGACCGGACCCGTTCCATTACTGCAGAGGGTAACACTGCAACCAGGGGACCAGTTGGCTGGCTGAATGGTTGAACCGTTCCCTGGACAACCACCAGTCTGATGGTCATGCATACACACGCACACACACACACACACACACACACACACACACACACACACACACACACACACACACACACACACACACACACACACACACACACACACACACACACACACACACACACACACACACACACACACACACACACACACACACACACACACACACACACACACACACACACACACACACACACACTCATGCGCATAAATATTCATCACACACAAACTTGCACGGCAGGCCTGCGCAAACACACACTTGGTCCTCAGGATGGGGTGTAAGCATACAGGGATGACATTAGAAAGACGTGCACGTGATTGGTCATAAGTGCATGCATGGGTGCATGTGTCAGTAGCTGGGCGAATTGTACTTTTCAAAATGCTAGTCAATTCAATACTGCTGCCGTGGGTGTATATATCGGGCTGTTAGTGCATGGGAAGGGAGGGCGAGAGAGAGAGAGAAAAAAAAAGGTTTTTTTTTTTGCAAGTATTTGCCTGTCTTCCTCTGTGAGTGAGTGCATGTGTCTGTTACTTTCGCTGTTGGATTAATAATGCTGGTACACTGTGTGCTGTTTTGGCATGGAGGCCAAAGAAGGAAGGGGTTTCTGGGCCTCTGTGATGGACATTAACCAGACCTTCTCCACCCTTGAAAGACGGTGTTAAGTTATTATGCATGATCCCCTCTCCTTGACTTCTCTTCAGATTCCACAGAACATAAAACCTAAGACAAACTGATTTGTTATTTAGCATTTTAGTCTCATCATCGGTGTTATGCGATGACTAGCTCTCACGCTATTGTGTTAGCGAAAACGTTCCAAACCGTTCAGTTTGTGTCAGTGCGTATGATAACAAGCATTCAGAGCCCTATAAGGGCATATATAAGGCTATGTATGTGTTAGTTTGATTAGGAGGGCAGGGTACCCACGGTGGCTGGGTCCATCTCTGTATAACGAGGCTTATTATCAGGCTGAATGTCAGCCTGAATCCAATGATAATTTCACTACTTTATGTAGGGGTCATAATAGGAATATGTACATATACTGTTGAAAGATCTGTGTGTGTGTGTGTGTGTGTGTGTGTGTGTGTGTGTGTGTGTGTGTGTGTGTGTGTGTGTGTGTGTGTGTGTGTGTGTGTGTGTGTGTGTGTGTGTGTGTGTGTGTGTGTGTGTGTGTGTGTGTGTGTGCGTGTGCTTGCATCAGTGTGTGACTGAAAGAGATACTTCGAAAGAGCAAGACAGGGAGGGCTGGTTGCTGGGAGTATTAAAGTGTTCCAGTGCCCTCAGCCAAGAACCCAAAGCATCTAATGAGCCAGGCTATCACTATTCTCCTCCTCTCTCTCTCTCTCTCTCTCTGTCTCTCTGTGTGTCTCTCTCTCTCGGACTCTCGTCCTCTCTGTGCCCTGGCTCTGTCCTTTTCATTAGGGTCGCTTTGGCCCCTGCCCCATGAACAGACACATGAGATTAGGCAGGGCTTAACCGCGGAGCCGTGTGGGTTGTAGACATTCCCTTGTCTAGAAATAAAGGGTTCTTTGAGCGAGTGGTGATTGTACATTGTGTGCTTTGCGTTGCGACATTATGGCATGCTAGCCAGAGTCCCTCCACTGAGTTTTTCCGTTACCAATAATTGGACTGTTGTGCAACGAGCCAACAGGGGATTTATTGACATGTGCAAAGTCTAAAAGTGTGTGCGAGACCACTTAAAACATAAACAAAAAATACATATGTATTATACTGTAGATAACTTAAGAAATTTCCATTGAGTCGCATGAGGGAAACTTTCCTGGTAGCTTGCACTCCCATAACTCCCTGGAATATCAAGCTCTGTGTCCAAATATGAATACTTTTCAACTACCAGCAGCATTGCGTGTGTCAGGAATGTTTAGGGTGATATGAGGTTTGATCTGCACTAAATCTGAGCAGTGAAATGATTTGTCAGCACCCCAAATGAGGTAACCCCCACAGCTAGCACCAACTCTCCTTCTCTGTCTTTGCCTCTCTCCGGCTTTCTCTCTTCTCTCTCTCTCTTTTTAATATCTTTCTGGGTCAGATAGATTTAGACTGAGGTATTCGCCAAAGGGTATTAGCTCGATGCAGAACTTTAAAGCTCTGTGGAAAAGTTGCAGCATCAAAACATATCATGTCTGTTTGACCATTTGCATGATCTTAGGGCTCTCAAGTTGCTCTTGATTGAATACACTTGAAGAGTACAAATACAGCAAGGCTGCCTGGTTAAACATCCAAGACATCCAATGCCTTCACACCTGTTTGAAAACATTCTTGGGCTTGAATCAATGGCATAATGGAGACTAACATCTTACTCCATTTAAAAGTATTGATCACTGTCAATG
>OLKM01000169.1:233429-254532 GCA_900291075.1 Melanogrammus aeglefinus
CTCTCTCTCTCTCTCTCTCTCTCTCTCTCTCCCCCCCTCCCTCCCTCCCTCCCTCGCAATCGGAGGTGGGTTGTTGAAACAATGTGGCAATCTTTGTGTTGGAAGCTTATGTTCATTCCACGCCCCCTATCAGATCTTGATCAGCTGTCCTTCACTTCGTTGGATTAGGACAATTCATGGAGGATGTCTCTTTTGAGACATAAGCTGCTTTCAGACATACGTGTAAGTCCTGATATGCAAAGTATTCAAATGACTGCAATGCCACTATGTGTCTGAATCAGTGTCCTCCGATCACCACCATCTCTCTCTCTCTCTCTCTCTCTCTCTCTCTCTCTCTCTCTCTCTCTCTCTCTCTCTCTCTCTCTCTCTCTCTCTCTCTCTCTCTCTCTCTCTCTCTCTCTCTCTCTCTCTCTCTCTCTCTCTCTCTCGCTGTCGCTCTCTCTTTCGCTGTCTCTCTCTCATCCGCTCCGTCTCTAACTCGCTCACTAACCCCCATTGTCTCTCTCATACACAACCTCGCTAGCTATTTCCTTTATTTCTCTCTCTTGCACTCTCTCTCGCTCCTGTCCATCCTCTCCGTTAACCCCTTGGGTTGGCATTTGTCCACATTTTTAATGAGATGGGCCATAGGGATGATGAACCAAACTAAACCCATTGGAAATGTGTAGTTAGTCTTTCCAATATATATATACCCCTACTCTCTCTCTCTCTCTCGCTCTCTCCCTCTCTCTCCCCCATACCCTCTCAGCCAGAGATTGATGCAGACACTAATCAGTGGAACACAGAGGGGATGGAGATCTAGGGGTTTAATAATCCCAGAGCTCACAACAGAAACTTTGAATAGGATAGTGCATCGCCCACGCTGACATACACGCACGCACGCACACGCACAAAACAGACGTACGTACTGGCAGCACATGCAACACACTCCTCCTAAGACACTCACACTACTTCCAATGACAATAAAGCTGAAGAAAATCAATAATTCAAATGCAATTCACCTACACAAGCACCAGAATACAACACACACACACAGACCACACACACACACGCGCGCGCGCACCGCATTTAGGCATGCTATTTAATTCCAAATGTCACCAGGGGACGTAATGCCCCCCATGGCACTTGATTTCTCAAGCCGGGAGACGGTCCACCTTTCAGAGATGGGACATCACAGTCTAGTGAGCAGTCTATCTACATGTGGATACATCGCAAGGTGCACTGTGTGTTGTGTGTGTTTCTCTGTGTGTCTTGCTGAGTGAGTGTGCGGGGGCTGCTTTCGCCTTCAGGGCGGACTTGGTTCCCAGAGCCAACAGCATGCTTTCCAGGTCACTCGCCGGCCAATGAAAGGACATTCCATGGGCTCCCACAGTTACCAAGAGGGTATTCACTTCAGTGGCGTGTGTGTGCGTATGTGTGTGTTTGCGTGTGTGCACAAGGGCGTGTGTGTGCAAGATGGAGAGAGATTTCTCTGTGTGGGTGTGCATTAGTGTGTGTGTTCACATGCGTCTTTGCCTGTTGGGCTGTTCTGCATGCAGCATAGATGAACAACAGTGAATGACTCCCGTTCTATACGAGCGGCCATTTATTTAGTTTTTTCGATATTTCATCCTTTTTCCATCCTGTTTCCCCTTTGTTTCTTGTCCTTCAGTTTTTCTTCCTTTACTTCTTTCTTCCTACCTTTACTTGTGTGTGTGTGTCTGTGCCCGTTCACGCATGTGTGAGGAAGAAGCCATTTGTGCTAGGATGTGTGCAGAATGTATGCGGCAGTGATTATACTGTTTTACGACGAAACATGTTGCTTTACACTGTTGTTTATTGGTATGGTTGACCCGGTATTGGGTGCTTAACCTCCAAATACAAGAGCAACAGTTTCAATGCTGTTTAATTTACAAGGCTTTTAAAAGCTGAGCTAAGTGAATCGAATAAAACTGAATTGGCCTGAAATGTACGGTCATGATTTGTGAGTTTCAGTGAAAAGACTTTAGTGAGAAAAGCTTAGCTGGGGATTCTGCAGCCAAGGCAAAGAAACTCTTCACATGTCCACACACTCCGACTCATTCATTCACTCTCTCTCTCTCTCTCTCTCTCTCTCTCTCTCTCTCTCTCTCTCTCTCTCTCTCTCTCTCTCTCTCTCTCTCTCTCTCTCTCTCTCTCTCTCTCTCTCTCTCTCTCTCTCTCTCTCTCTCTCTCTCTCTCTCTCTCTCGCAAACAAACAGATAAATGTGTACACACACACACACACACACACACAAGCGATACGTGAAAAATAGTTCCACTGGCAGCCAGATAAGCTAAAGTAATAACGTGGCATCTTGGTCTAATTTTAGCTCTGCATTGAATGTGCCGCCACCAGTAATCATGACAGCGTTTCTGGTTGAATTGAGCTTAGCTGTTTTCTCTCTCTCCTTCACTCTTCCCTTCCTTTTTTCCCTCACTCTTTCCTTCCCTCTCTCTCTCTCTCTCTCTCTCTCTCTCTCTCTCTCTCTCTCTCTCTCTCTCTCTCTCTCTCTCTCTCTCCCTCTCTCTCTCTCTCTCTCTCTCTCTCTCTCTCTCTCTCTCTCTCTCTCTCTCTCTCTCTCTCTCTCTCTCTCTCTCTCTCTCTCTCTCTCTCTCTCTCTCTCTCTCTCTCTCTCTCTCTCTCTCTCTCTCTTTTCCCCTCACTCTTTCCTTCTCTCTCTTTTTCGCTCACTCTATCCTTCTCTCTCTCCTTCCCTCTCGTTCCCTCACTCTTTTTTTCTCTTCCCCTCACTCTTTCCTTCCTTCTCTCTCTTTCTCTCTCTCTCTTGCCTTTTTCCCCTTTTTCTGATTCTTTCGTCCTTGCTCCCTCCCCTCCATATACTAGGGAGGTTGAAAGCAATGGCCTGTGTTTGTTAATACGTGGATCAGTGTAGGCCTGGCAACTGTAAGCTGGAAAACACCAACAGGATCCGAACAGGCAGACGTTGTGTTCTGTATGTCCTCTTTAGAATATGAAACTCCTGCTATTGAATTGATGTTTTATTATATTCCTTACTGCGCTGTTTCATTTAATTTCAAGAATAAATGCAGAGAAACACACACACACGTATGCACGCGCACACAAAAACACACGCACACCCGCCCACACACAAACACATAAATACACATAAATCCATGCACGTACACATAGACACGCAGTGATGACTGTAATTGGGGAAATGTAGCCTACTTTTCTTCAGTGGAGGAGAAGCGTTTGTCCTGTGGGATTAAGTTGCTCTCCTCTTTGAAGCAGAAAACTTCATGGTTTTGAGTTATATTAGCTGGTAAATAAGAGTCGTTTGACCCTCCCTGCGCTCTCTCTCTCTCACCAGTCCTCGATCAACCCCAGCCCGTTTGTTGATTCCACGTTTGCCATTATGAACTGCACTTCAAAAAGCAATGACTTTGCGCTCCTGCAGGAGCTATCATCTTGGCCCCGTTCCCATGGTCAGTATTCGCTGGAGCCGTTTAAATAAGAGGCTAGCATTGATTAGCATTAATTTGATTTAAAACAGGCATATACATCCAAAATGAAGCCATTAAGATGGAAAGGATCAGCCCAGGCTGTACTTAATATTGTAGCCTTGTCACACACCAACAGGATTCGAAGACACATCACTTTAAGTTGGTGATACGTGAGACAGACCGTAATAACCACCTTACCAGTGGGGGAAAACCCATTCGGTTATCCGGTGTGTGGGATTCTTTCAACTGGGAAATTTGGGGTATTTTCTTTCAGCAAAATTACCCATTTTCCCAATGTTAAACGTGGATTTGAGCGCTATGTAACACAGTCATAATTTGAGTTCATCTTTACCTTAAAGCTCTATATGATAGATCATAATACATTCATAGTTTCAAATTGTGACGTGGGCAAGCTTCCCATCGGTCTCCTTTCTCTGATTTGATGAATATGTGGACTGGGTGCTATATTGGAGATAATTTGTGCTGCTAGATTGCTTGGTAACACCTCTACCATGATAGAGAAGGAAACATGAGTCGATGGGAGGAACAGGATGTCCTCTTGCTATCAATACAAGGGCAAGAAAGAATCTCTCACGGATTCCAGGTACACACCCAAGGACGCATGGCTCAGACCCCCAAATCCACCCTGTCCATCAGCACCCTGGCTCGGGTCCGGACCTAGGCGGCTACCTGTATGACCTGCTGGTGCCAGGACAGGGATAGCTTGGCTTATCATTGAACGTTGAACGATTTGCATAAATTAAGCCTTAAAAGTTAACAGATTTTCTTCTCAACTAAAACAATTATAACGTTGATGTTTCTTTTGGTTGATTGGGCAAATAAATTACCTGTTTGGACACAGTTTTTTGTGAAGTCATGTTTTGGCAAAAACAGGAACATATATCTAGCTGAATTCTGGGATACTGGACATGGCTAATAAAGATGTCCGTAGGTAATCTATTACACAGACATAGAACTAAAGGTCATTGAGGCCTTAAATGCCCCAGACCCAGCGGGTGTGTGTGTGTCTGTCTGTGTGTGTGTCTGTCTGAGTGTGTCTGTGTGTGTCTGTGTGTCTGTGCGTCTGTCTGTCTGTCTGTCTGCCTGCCTGCCTGCCTGCCTGCCTGCCTGCCTGCCTGCCTGCCTGCCTGTCTTTCTGTCTGTCTGTCTGTCTGTCTGTCTGTCTGTCTGTCTGTCTGTCTGTCTGTCTGTCTGTCTGTCTGTCTGTCTGTCTGTCTGTGTCTGTCTGTCGTCTGTCTGTCTGTCTGTCTGTGTGTGTGTGTGTGTGTGTGTGTGTGTGTGTGTGTGTGTGTGTGTGTGTGTGTGTGTGTGTGTGTGTGTGTGTGTGTGTGTGTGTGCGCTGTGTTTTTTTCCTGTGTGAAGACCCTGGGAGTTTGTGGACCAGTTGCTGAAGCAACCGTCATCCAGGATGTTTAAATGTTAGTGTTAAGCTGAAGTGAATTTGACCAAGGAGAGAAAGACTCAGAAACATGTTGATTGGTTGGTTGGTTGGTTGCTAACGGTAGAATGTGTTTAGAATTGCAGGGATTGAATTGGATGGTACTGAAGTTTAAATAAGAGATGGGGAAAATGTGAGTGAAGAATAAAAAGGAGAATTGAAAAGAAAGAGAACATATCCCAAGAGAGAGTGGGGCTTTCAGCAGGGATGATGTAATTACAGTGGAAGACAGATGAAGGATCTTCTGCTGAATCCTCAAGATATATAACATTATTATATCTAATGTCAAGGAGGGCAAGCCTGTGTGTGGGCAGTCAGGGAGTTCAAAACAGAACATCACAAATTTTATTTAACCAGGGTTTGGCGATAAATCTGCTGCATAATAATCATTACCCCCAAACCCTTGCCCCAAACCCCCCCTCCACATAGACACACAGATACCGATACCGACCCACACGCACACACAGATTTTGCTGAGGTATAGGGTAAAGGCAGAGGTTGGAAAACAAAGCTTATCTCAGCCAGCCATGTTTTCGCCCCTGATGACGTCATCGCTGTATGAAAGTAAACCGGTTTGGGTCAGATAACAACTGGAAAGTATTGCGGACGTCATTGACATGTCCTTGCCGTGTAGCTGATAAACGCTCAAAGCGTACAGCGCCCAGATACAGATGACCCTCCTCGTCCCAGAGGGAATCGTGTGTACTGTGTGTCTGTTCCATGTTAATTCATGTCTGGTATAAAACAGGTTTTATTGAAAACTACGCCTTGACCACACGTTCTTCTGTGAGCGCATGGAAAATCGAAGTGGGTGGCTGAAGGACTTCTTGCAGTCTGAGCTGGAGCCAGAGCTACAGACCGACTGCCCCACTAACCGACTGGGGCTGACCGACTGACCTGCCGGTCGCCTGCCTTATTGACCGACTAACGGGGTCAAACGACCGGGGCCTCGGTGGGCTGACAGGGTGGGTGTGTGTTCACGGTGAGGTGACTGGAGGTAGCCGGAGCTGCTCTTCCTGCTTGAGTCTTGCGGTCCCAGGGCTTTGCGCTGCTTGATACGGAGAGAGAGAGCCGTTCTTCTTCGCTCCACTGGTGAAACCAGAGCTAGGCCTTTCGCCTCAAGCCTACTGCTTTGCAGTTTCCTCAGGGCTATTTTTACCCAGCTCTTGGCTCCTCTGTCTGTGGGTGGTGTGTGTCTGTATGTGTGTGTGTGTCTGTGTGGGTGTGTGTGTGTGTGTGTGTTGCTAAATGTCGGGCTTTAAATTAAAATCCACAACATACCAACAGCCACTCTTTCTTCCTGCGAGTCGTTTTGTTGAACCGCTCTTCTCCCCGACACGGAGCTGCAGCGTACCGCTTGACAGGAACACACAACTACATTTCAATGATCAAAAGCCTGCCTGCTGAAATGTCCCCTATGGTTGTGGTCTGGTGTCTTTATCAGAGAATGGTTTTGCTCGGCGAGACAACAGCAACATGATCCTTCTACGGTGACAAGAATCTTGTCTTGAGAGATTTCCGAAAGCGGAATCGCAGACTTTGAACAGTTTGACTGGAGATGCTGATCATGCATGATGCTCGACAGCTCAAATCAGCCCCCCCCCCCCCCCCCAAGTCTTACATCTTCTTGCCACTCTTCTCCCTCATCTCGTATTTCCTCACATGTTTCTTTGCCTCTTTCTTCGTATTCCTGTCCAATCTATCATCACTGCATCTCTCTCTTTATGTTGCCCTGTTTTTCATTAATCTCTCTCTCTCTCTCTCTCTCTCTCTCTCTCTCTCTCTCTCTCTCTCTCTCTCTCTCTCTCTCTCTCTCTCTCTCTCTCTCTCTCTCTCTCTCTCTCTCTCTCTCTCTCTCTCTCTCTCTCTCCTCTCTCTCTCTCTCTCTCTCTCTCTCTCTCTCCTCTCTCTCTCCCTCTCCCTCTCCCTCTCCCTCTCCCTCTCTCTCTCTCTCCCTCTCTCTCTCGCTCTCACTCTCGTTCTCGCTCTCTCTCTCTCCAGTGAAGTACATCAAAGAGATGTCGGCCTTCTTTAAGAACGCGGGGTCCCCAGGGGCCCCTCTCCCGTGGGACTCACCTCCCTCCACGCCACAGAGGGGAGCTGACACCCCTCCCGCAGCGCTGAGGGAACCCTGCACTATCCAACTCAAGATGTGCCAAGTTACACGGAAACAGTGCCCCCCAGACACCGAAAATAGGTACTGCATCATACAGAAGATTAATTATTTAGGTTTTAGTGTAATTTTTAATGTATATATTAAATATTGATGTATTTTGGGAAAAAATCATAAATGAGAAAATAATAAGAAATAATAATTGCATATAATCGAATAACAATAACATACGTTTTCCATTTTTTTTTTTACCTTTGGAGTATATTTGTATTCTACTAAAGTTTTCTTGAGAGATACAAATTAAGAGTAGAAGTAATGTTTTTTCCAGACACAATTGATGGCTGCAGTGAAAATGTTAAACAGCGGGTTTACACCCAAAATGGAAAACAAATGACACAAATTACCCTTCAAGGAGAAAATGAGGAAGCTCTGCCTTCCACTGCACTTTGTTCCACAGCCTAATCACCGTGGTGGCCTCGTCTCTCATCATCTCCTCCCTTCCCACAAATTGTTCACTTGCAATTTTGATTTTCTTTCTCTATTCTCGTCTTCTGACATTACCATACTGTCTGACTGCACCTCACCCCCATCCCCCCCACTCTGCGGCTGATGCTGTATCTGTCTCATCTGTGTTCCCAGGTATTTTGAGGTAATCTCAGCCAGCAGAAAGAACTCGGTGTTCCTGAGAGCCAAAGACCCGGCCATGGCCCAGTCCTGGTACAACGGGATCCAGGCGGGCTCTGCCAACCTGCTGCCCCAGGTCAAGGAGGACATGAAGGACATGCAGAGCTCCCTGGAGGTCAAGCATGTGGGCTGGATCACAGAGCAGGTGCGCAAAAGCAGGAATAGAAGAAGACGCGTTAAACATGCTCAGTGTTTATAATGCTGAGGTGTATTTAATAAGAGAGTGTTTCTTAAAAGAAGCTCACAGCTAACGGATTGTGTGTGTGGGTGTGTTTGTGCGTGTGTATACCTCTGTGTGTGACACATGGTTTTAAAAGGTAAATTGGTATCTGATGCATAGGAGAGGAAGCCATACAATGTACAACACTGCTGTTGCTTCTTTATAACTCTGGGCGATGTCCTATGAGACTGTCCATAAACCATACATAACCCTGCTCCACGATTGGATGGTCTATATCCATGATAGCCTATACAGTGGAATCATACCGTGTTGAAGTGACCTCTGTTAACCTTTTCATATATTTCATAGATCATATATTTACAATTTTTTATGTTTAGTTTCATACATATAGACAATAGACAATACTATCTACTTCAGACAATGGGTACTGGATCCATATAGAACATGAGGCTGCTTAGAATTTCCCTATTTCCACTGGCCTTTTTCCCATTTCCATAATGGAAAAGCCTTTTCCATTATCCAGAGCGGGTTGAAGTGTCTTCAAATGTGTGTGTGTGTGTGTGTGTGTGTGTGTGTGTGTGTGTGTGTGTGTGTGTGTGTGTGTGTGTGTGTGTGTGTGTGTGTGTGTGTGTGTGTGTGTGTGTGTGTGTGTGTGTGTGTGTGTGTGTGTGTGTGTGTGTGTGTGTGTGTGTGTCTGTGGGTGTTGCATGCTCATGTGGGTGTGTATGAGTCTGTGTGTTGCATGCTCATGTGTGTGTGTGTGTGTGTGTGTGTGTGTGTGTGTGTGTGTGTGTGTGTGTGTGTGTGTGTGTGTGTGTGTGGTGTGTGTGTGTGTGTGTGTGTGTGTGTGTGTGTGTGTGTGTGTGTACAGGTCAGCCAGGGTCCAGAGAAGCCGGTGCTTGCGGTGTTGACTGATAGAGATCTGCTCCTCTACCCCTCCCTGCCAGACAGCAAAGAGTCCCTCAGCAACCCCACCAAGAGCCATCCACTCATCACTACACGGTAAACACACTCTCTCACACACACACACGCACGCACGCACGCACGCACGCGCGCGCACGCACGCACACACACACACACACACACACACACACACACACACACACACACACACACACACACACACACACACACACACACACACACACACACACACACACACACACACACACACACACACACACACACACTCACACAATCTTTTAAATGACTGATAGGGCTGAGAGACCTGGAGGTATTTGTTTTGACTATGGTCATAGAGAAATGTACAACAGACGTGCATGCGAGATGTATGTATTAACGGTTGCTATATTCAGAGAACGACAACAGCGTGAGATGGATTGCGTTGAACGCTATGGTCAGAGTAAGTATTTGTTATGTAAGACAAAGTCCCCCCGCTGTAGTGTTTGTTGCAGCCGGGCTGGGAGGTAATAGCTATGTGTACTTCTGGTGATGGCCCAGGAAAAGAGGATACTCTCACTGTTTCCATACTAGGGCGAGTGGAAGTCCAACCAAAGTCATCTCTTCATCTGTACTCGATTAGTAGGACCAGAACATATGACTCATTTGTTGTTCCCCAAAACCTTCCTTCCTTCCTTCCTCCCTTCCTTCCTTCTCTCTCTCTCTCTCTCTCTCTCTCTCTCTCTCTCTCTCTCTCTCTCTCTCTCACTCACTCACTCACTCACTCACTCACTCACTCACTCACTCACTCACTCACTCACTCACTCACTCACTCACTCACTCACTCACTCACTCACTCACTCACTCACTCACTCACTCACTCACTCACTCACTCACTCACTCACTCACTCACTCACTCACTCACTCACTCTCTATCTCTCTCTCTCCTTCCCTCATTTACTCTCTGTTTCTCTCTCCCACTCACATTCCCTGTTTCCCCACCCCGTCCGTAGCTCTTTTCTTCTGTTTTGCATGCGTCCATATAAATAACTGTTGTTCTTTAAATTCACATTCATACATTGAGTGTCATCGCACTGCCCTGGCTTCCTGTTAAACCCTCACTTTGAATCCTCCAACCCCGTGTGCCCAGACTGGTCCACTCGGGACCAGGGAAGACCTCCCCTCTGCTGGAGTCTGAGCTGTCGTTCGGCCTGCGCACGGGCACCAAGCAGGGGGTGGAGACCCACGTGTTCCGGGTGGACTCCACCCGGGACCTCTCCACCTGGACTCACCTGCTGGTGGAGGGCTGCCACAACGCCGCTGAGCTAGTCCAGGAGGTTACCACAGGTACCGTCCCCCCGCCCCCGTCCCCCCCACCGCAGCGTCAAACACCCCAGAATTACGGACGCAAATACAACGGCCCCTTTTAAGCGAACAATCTTCGATTCTGAAATGAATTGAAAACAGCTGTAGGACTGCGTTGCAAGTGCAGTGTTTTCCTTGTTGAAGCAGCTGCAAACAGGAGATGTAGATGACAGTTTTTAAACCCAGCATGAGATGCAGCCTTTTACTACTAACTGCACTTTACTACAGAATGTTACTTGGCATTGGTTGTAAGATGTCCAAATAAAATGAATAGCAGAATCATTTGTTTCTGTAGTCCCATTGAAAAGTAAATGTTTTTGACGGTAGCTCATAGCTTACTCGTTTAATGAAATGCGTCACTCACTCAGCTTGGAAAGCTGGCCCTTAATGGTGTCGTCTTCTTTCCTCTCAATATGCTCACGAAAAAGGACACACCAGAACTCTTACCTAAAAAGGAGTACTCACACTAAACAGTGGAGAACCCCTAGTGGCAAAAAGTCAAACTAAAACTGGGACAGCCACATACTACAATGGATACAGGACTATATACATGAAATAAGAAACCTTTCTGCATTCCCCATGAAAATCTCTACAGAATACGAGCTGTCGGTTAAGAATTTGTGTGATACATGTGAGATATTTATTTATTTATCGCCAGAAACGGATACCAATTACTGATGATAGGGCCCGTTAAAAGCTGATCAACTACTACTGTAAAATACTACCATAAGACCTAATGGACATTAAATGGTAATGGAAAGTGTGATATATAACCTGGTTTGGATGCTTTGACACTGGCCTCTGGTGGTAGTGTAAAATATTGCAACTACCAACAAAATAAAATCATTCTTGGGGTATTTTGGGGTATTACAGTGCAAAACAATAGGCCTATATCAAAGCACTGTAATAGAAGCTGGGGAATGATACAAATTCTCGGCTCCTTCCCAGATAAGCACCTGAAACAATAGGATCCACAACAATAACTCCTTAAAATGTTTTCCTCTGAAACCGATTGTAGTCAATAATGCATCAGCTGTGCTTGCTTTGGTCCCTGATCCGGGACAGCCTGCAGCTGGAACGGGAAAGAGTGCACCCTGGGAGTCCACATCGACGAGGGCTTCACGCTGTTCACCGAGGACATGGGCGTGAGGAAGAGCGTCCTGCTGCAGCAGCCCTTCGAGCGCCTGCGGATGTCCTCCGACGACGGCGTGCGCATGATCTTCCTCGACTTCGGAGGCTCCGAGTCTGAGATCGTAAGTTCTTATAGACGCGTTAAATTTTGGTTTCAACTTGTCACAAAAACACAAAAATGCTACTACCGGCACTATTCTTCTATTTATAAAATGATCAGATCGATTTTTCAGGGACCCGTCCTTAAATGTTAAAACATGATGGTTACAGTTTCGCTCATGACATTATTGTCATGTTTTTAAATATAAAATATGAAATATGAATATGAATATGAATCTCTGACGAATACACATTTTAATATGATATATCCTATTGGAAAACCTTTCTCATTCAGTTTTGTTTAATGTGTCCCCTTCCCCTTGTCCATTCCTCTCCTGCTGCAGCAACTTGACCTTCACTGTTGTCCCAAGACCATCGTCTTCATCATCCACTCGTTCCTCTCTGCTAAGGTCAAGCGACTGGGTCTCATGGCATGATAATAGACACCAGGAGTATATACACACACACACACACACACACATATTATGCATAACACATGTGTGAAGACACATTCAGTCTTTCTCTCTCTCTCTATCTTTCTCTCTCTCTTGACACCACACAAAAACGCACGTACAGTTTTGAAGACTCATAGGACGAGAGAGGTGTGAGGATGTTTTCCACCTGCGCCTCTTGAATACAACTTACCAATGTGGAGTCAAGCACGAGAAAATGCAAAAAAGGTTTGGACCTTATTCAGGTCATTTAGTGGAGCAGGTTGTCCTAACAGTTAGCCAGCAGTTAGCATGGACGGTCTGTGTGGGACATTTAGACAAGCCAGTGTAGCGTCATACATGTTAACGGATTGGGGGAAAATGTTGAAGCAGTGCATGGCACTGTTACTAATCTCAAAGCTCCATCCACATGCCCCGTTGGTTAGCCCTGCTTTGTTTAGTGAGTCATAACGCGCAACTTTTAACATCTTTGTATCTTTTATGTTCAGTCTTTTCTTTATTTGCCACAGAGTCACAACAGTTGCTTTGGCTTGATGAGGCAGAAGCAATTGTTCTTTATTTGTATTTGTATTGAGTGACAAGCGACAGTTTGTCAAAGTCTGCCGTTTTTACCACTTTTTCATCTGTCAATGTTGAACGTCTGTCAGTTTATAACAGCGAATGGATGTTCATGTTGTGCCATGGTTTCTAATTATTATTTTTGTATTCAACTGTTTTGTCTTTCTGTGAATCGATTTTTATTTTCTCTCTTTCTCATATTTCACTTTTCTCCTTAATATGTGGTTTTACTCATTCTATATCACCTGCAAGAAAGACAAGATGAAAAGACAGACAATACTGACATACAGATTGACATACAAGATAGTTAAATAGACAGGTAGCTAAATAGATGGCTCCTTTCTTAACAAACACGTACTATTCTCCCCAGTGCAGTGTGTGGAATTTAGCGGTATCAAATGAAAACGGATTTGGTAGAAATTAAATATAATAATCATCAATACGTTTTAATTAGTGTATAATCTCATGAGATTGTTAAATACGTTTTAATTAGTGTATAATCTCATAAGATTAAGAATTGTTGTGTTTTTGTTACCTTAGAAAGAGCCCTTTATATCTACATAGAGAGTTTTTTTTACAGAGAAAATCATAATCGTTAAATAAATGAATGAATATAAAAATACCAAGGAAGGATACCACTTGGCTCCTCAGTGCTGTCATAGACATTAACATAATTCTTGAAGTACCAACTAGCCCTTTCAAGCCAATACATGCTACACTACACTTAGCTGGGCAGGGGGGGTTCAGTTGGATGCAATCTGCAACCTCACCACTAGATGCCACTAAATCCAACACACCACACCTTTAACCTTAAAGCTAGTGACATCATTTCTACTTCGGCGACTGAGGAGACTGAAGTTCAGATTTTATGCTAGGCAACCGATCAGAAGTTTAGTAAAAAGAGGTACATCTTTTCACCTTCTGACCGAACAGAAGCGCTCATTTGGAACATGAGATGAGACATACAAGATACTCTGTACTGTAAGGGTAAAAGTATAAGTGGTTATTGATGCTTGCATCAATTACCAGATGACGACATTATCATGTGAGGTTTTGCCACGAGTCAGCTTTAAAAGCTGATGAATTTTTATACAGTATTGTCAAAATCGGATGATGAGAATTGTAACACCTTACAATTTTTTGATTATTTTTTTACATTTTAAAGTGTTAATTTTCCCTTTAAGTGATCATTTTACGCTTTTATTTTCAATCGATCAGCCACGACTTGAGGCCTTCTCTCTGTATTACACTTATCTCACTTATATTAATATATACATATAACTATATATTTCAAAGAAAAGAAAGTGTTTGTTTTCAAGAATATAATGTATTGTATATTCTTATTTAAACAAAGGTGTGCCTTGCAGGGTTGTTTGTATATAAAAAAAGTGTAATAAACTTTGATTGTTAACTTGTTCATATGCTTCATTAATTCAAGGCAATAAAATGACAGCTTGACTTTGTCTAATCCCTATCCCCTGACCCAAATCAAAACATTAAATATGTGAATGCTTCGATGATCAGCTAGGTTGAACATAGATTATGGTTCTGACTACAATTTTCGATATTCTGCTTCATTCGGAAATAATTTATTCTTGAGATTTGCGCTCAGTACAATGAGCCAATAAACATAAAATCTCAAATGTGAAATACTAGGGACTTATAAAATCGACTCAAATCAATACTATTTGTCAACAACTAACTGACCTTCAAATGGTCTGAGCAAGGGCCTAATTTCCCTTAATCTTACTGTATTTCTCTCTCACTCTCCCTCTGCCTATCTCTCTCGCTCTCTCGCTCTCTCTAAAAAAATAAATAAAGCACTAAGCAACATGGTTATACATGGTAATTTAATTATGCTGGGTATTACTGAATACACTTTTATAATCGACATAAACTGGTGTCTGATCAAACCATTTGTCATCCTTCTCTTTAAACCTTTTCATCCAATCCTTTATAGACCACATGTAATGCCTGCTTTCCCCTTATCCTTCAATATTTATACCCTTTATTCACTAATTTGTTTATCAACATTACTTGAATTGCAGTACTAAATTGAGCTTAGTAAACTGAATTAGCTACATTTTGTTGAATGCAAGATTTTGAGGGGATTTCCTGTAGAGACTAGTCGAGTATTGTGACATGAGCAAGGTGGTTGTGTGGCAAGATACCCAAACCTTCGACCCTGCCCTTTAAGCCAATGAGCAGCAAACATCATTGTCCTTCATTTGGTCCAAAACATCGCTTCAACAAATTAAATTTGGAGGGCAAGTTTTTTTTTCCGCTGAATTACTATTACCGGTAGTATTGATTCTACTATTGCATCTTTGTCTTCTGATTGACTCTCGACTCTTCAGTGTTACTTGATGGTGGTTAGAATGGTAGCAGTTCCTTAATTATAGAACTAGAGCGACTGAAGGTAGTACTGGTGCATCAATTACAGACGCAACTAGGGCTGCATATGGAACAATTATGCAGTATATTAATACAATGATGTCAGAGGCTGACATTTATAATCTAATTCCTGCTCGTATATTCAAATGTTTCTGTTTGCATTGTTACCGTTTCTCAAGAATTTGTTGTCATTTAATTTGAGAACGCCTATTGTTTTGAGGCTAACCTGCAGTGTGTCTTAACACATATAGGTGGCAGTACAGCATTAGGGGTTACTGGAGACTAGGCCTTTCTGTATATTGATTTCTCGCCTTGAGCAGTAGGGGTCTCTGTCTCCCTGTACTACTTCATCTCCTCTTAATGAGGAGAATGGTGCTTGGGAGAGAAAGAGATGAGATACAGAGGGTGGAATGGAGAAAAAAGAGAGGGAGAGAAACTGAGCCACAGAGAGAATATATGAGTGAGACTCCGAGAGAGAGAGAGAGAATATGAGAGAGAGGAAGAATTAGTATGAGAGTGTTAAGAGAGCAGTCAAGCTTTGATTGAAGATGACCTAATTCTGAACAGGACGTCCCACAATAGTTCTCTCTCTCTTTCTCTCTCACGCTATCACACTTTCTCCCTCCTTATTTCACGCATTTCACACAATCTTTACGAGCTCTCTCTCTCTCTCTCCCCCTCTCTCTCTCTCTCTCTCTCTCTCTCTCTCTCTCTCTCTCTCTCTCTCTCTCTCTCTCTCTCTCTCTCTCTCTCTCTCTCTCTCTCTCTCTCTCTCTCTCTCTCTCTCTCTCTCTCTCTCTCTCTCTCTCTCTCTCTCTCTCTCTCTCTCTCTCTCTCTCTCTCTCTCTAGCTCTCTCCCTCTCTCTCGGCACACACACACACACACACAATAGGACAACTGAGAAAAAGAGGGCAAGAGATTAAGACCGAGGCCTGAGCTATACACAATTCCTATTCGAATTGGAAAAAGCCCATGTTGCCTATTTTCTCACCGTCTCTTCCCCCATTGTGTTCCTCTTCCTAAAGAGAGGCATTCTAGGATTCAAACTCGACTTTGAGAGCAGACGGAACAATGGGCGACGGTAAGTCAAGGTAGACAGGCGCGCTCCGAGCCCCCCCCAACACACCAGCCAGAAGCATTACCTTATGAAGAAGCAACCAATCCAATCACCTCCATATCAGCCCCTCAAAAGCCATGTCAAATATGTACACGTGACAAGCGGACGGGAGCGGGTGGGGGGGGGGGGACTTCCACAGAATCCTGTGTCATTGGAGAACAGTCATTCATCCCGGGGCTTAATCAATCAGGGAGGTTTGATCCAATTCAAACCGCCTTCCAGGCATGACGTGGAAAAGAAAAATCAAACAGAAAAATCCAAAAGGTGGGAGAATGAGAGAGTTAAGTTTGACGATGCCTCTTTCACTCTCTTTTCTACTCTCTTTCTCTCTCTATCTTTCTCTCTCTCTCTCTCTCTCTGTATCCTACTCCATCCCCCTTTCTCAGTCCTTCTCCCAGAGGCAGAAATTATAGCTAGTCATTTCATGCCAAGGCATGGCTTAGACGTTTTTTTTTTCTTTCATGCCTACATTTTTTTGTATTGTTATTACTACTGTATGTCTTAAAGAGCCAGGTTAGGGTTATTAAATATGCCAAAGCAAATTGTATTTTCGCTCAAGTAAGCTCCTTGGAAATATTCCATCAGGGCAGCCTTTTATTCTTTCCAAATGTAGTTATGAATTTTAAAGTAGACTTGTATTACTGGAGGAGAGAGGGGTGTGATCAGAATACTGAGCAAAGCCTGGATTGGAATTCCTTGTTCTTAAGGATCTGGGAAAGCACTGTCTACAGTAGCCGGTGGAAAAGCCTCCACTTGTATGCACACAGACATCAATCAGACCCAAAGTGGTGTCTTATTATTGGGAAAACTAGCCTACCGTAGATAAATGTTAAAACAATCAACGTGTGCAAACATTTTAACATTTAGTCAGTGTCCACCACCAGTTTCCTGAGAATATCCCCCTCCACATAACTGACAAAGAGTTTACATGTTTTTCTGTGGATGGATTGCTGGAGGACATCAAATAGTCACACATCATATTTCTCTTTCCTCCCCTGCCATTCTGTCTCCCATTTTTGTTATTCATGAGCATATGCTACTGTGTGGATTCCCTTGTCAATAAATATGCACAGTCTTAATTGTTCCCTTCATAATTAGACTACAGTTCTGTTCATTTTGGCTCAGGTGTACGCAAACGCTTCTTCTTTTGTCTCTGTTCTGGCACTACTGATGATTTCCATGACAATCAAGTGAGTGGAGCGAAGGAGGGAGAGAGAGATGGAAGATGGAGAGAGAGAGAGGGAGAAACAGAGGGAGAGAGAGAGAGAGAGAGAGAGAGAGAGAGAGAGAGAGAGAGAGAGAGAGAGAGAGAGAGAGAGAGAGAGAGAGAGAGAGAGAGAGAGAGAGAGAGAGAGAGAGAGAGAGAGAGAGAGAGAGAGAGAGAGAGAGAGAGAGAGAGAGAGAGAGAGAGAGAGAAGGAGGTGAGAAACCATTGCTGGAATAGAGCCCTATCTCAATCAGAATAGCTTATTAATAGAGCTGGTCGCAGGCAAACAGATGGCGCCTGCCAAACACAAACACAGATAGAAAAATGAAGAAAAAAACGACAAAATTTAAAAAAAAACTAAACTAATTGAATTAGGTGGAAAGCATTTCTCACCACTTATTGAGCAGTTTCCATTAATTTGATAATCCAGTAAGGAAATGTATGAAAATTGCTTCTGTGCGGAATGAATGCTATATCCTGTGTTTCTTTTATATGCTGAAAGAAAAGCAGGGAATGGGGTTTGATGGTAGCAGTGTGTATGTGGGTGTGTGAGAGAGGAGGGAATAGGATTTAAGTCATTTTCTATCATGGTTAACAGATGGAATTATATAAATCAAAACATGATGAACAATAGTGTTTCCATTAGGGTTGATTCATTACTAAATTAAATATAAGCAAAGAAAATATGTATTTGCTTATATTATGCATTATTATTATTCTGGGATGGGGTTTAATATGTGTTCAGTGCTTTAATAACTATCTAAGCACATTGTTCTCATGTGAGATGAAATACATATCTTGTAGAACCATATGTTTTTTTTTTCCTGCCCATTTAAATTCACTCTAGCTTTGTAACTACACAAATAAAATACTATATTCCCCAAAATGGAATAGTGTTCTTAAGTTGGTCTAGTTGCCCAAAAGCCATGGAAATGTCCTGTCTATTCCTTCTTGTTTATTTAATTGAAGGTAAAATCCCTGCCACTGACAGACATTTTCGCCCTGATTTGTGCCACAACATAGGCCCGCACGTGAACCTTTGAACCGTCTTTCACTGGTGTGTGAACAGCGGACTGAATTTGTTTACTATTTTTATCCTTGACAAGTCTTATTACCATAGGAACAAGTAGAATTCCATGTGGCTCTAATGACTCGAAATCTGAAAGTTTGACTTGACTCTTGACACACCCTTAAAGAGAAACTGTGCCCATGTGCCCCCATGATCTAGGGAGCTGAATAGGAGAGAATACATTCTGTTCTCAGTGCATCAATGGTTAGGAGAAAATACATCTAAGAAAGGCTGCTTGTGTGGGTGCCTGCGCGTGTGTGTGTGTGTGTGTGTGTGTGTGTGTGTGTGTGTGTGTGTGTGTGTGTGTGTGTGTGTGTGTGTGTGTGTGTGTGTGTGTGTGTGTGTGTGTGTGTGTGTGTGTGTGTGTGTGTGTGTGTGTGTGTGTGTGTGTGTGTGTGTGTGTGTGTGTGTGTGTGTGTGTGTGTGTGTTTGCTTTTTAATGAAGGTGTGCATCCAAACACAAATAAAGCATTCTCTGGGGAAGCTAGAGAACTCCATATATGTACTATAGACTAGAGATTTATATTGAATTTGAAATATGGAAAGTGTAATCAAAAGCGCTGCACTTAATTTTCTATGTCCTATTGAAAAGTAAATATGTTCGGAATATTGTCATAGACAAGTGCTGTCATTCAGAAAGGCAGGGAAGATTGTACCATATCCCCTCTACTTAGATCCAACTGGCTGTGAGAGTGTAGTAAATACAATCACTGAGCTGGAAAAGAGAAATTATCTGAAGTCATAAATGTTCATTCACTGGCACTTGAGATTGAAAATTCATTTCAGAAACCTAGGCTAACACAGCTTCAGCAGTGACTGAGTGCTTTATTTGATGTAATTTTGTTGTGATCAAGCCATTACATAAAACATAGTGAAACAACTTGAACTTCAAACAAATACAAATATCCAACAATCACAACAATGGCCTAACGTAGCGGTGAGCAAAAATATTCAAGTTGTACTTTCAAAGTTAAATCATCACAGTTTGACCAAATGTGTGAATCACAAACATCTGCTTGGGTAATTCTATCACTTTATACCTCTCACAGTTAATAGAAGTATTGAATTGTGTAATTTTATGACCTAAGAACGTTTTCCTCAAAGATTTAGGGAAACAATCAATTAAACTGAATTGAGTTATTATCCAAAGTAAGGCAGTTGTTTCTGTTTTGCTACATGCTAAATAGGACCATGTATTTGCAGCGAGGCTCTGCAATGAGAATACCATTTCTTTGCATGTTTTTGTGGCTCTTAATCTGACTCAGGTCATCCCTAGTCAGAGATAGAGAAATATGGAGAGCAGGCACTATTATACAGCTTCTCGGTAAGTGAGTGCAGGGCTGGGCACTGGATTTAACAACCCACTGCTGAATACGAAAAAAGATAAAGCAAACGAAGACAGAGAGAAGGAGGGATGACGAGAAATAAAGGAGTATTTTTCTTTTGCTGAGCAAGTTTCTTCCAACCTCCATTTTCTTGTTGTTCTCCAGCACCATTTCCACATATCCATAAAGAATGAACATGCATGCATCAGCATTTCCCCTCTCACCTTCTATATTAATATAAGTAAAATCCAATGACTGCCGGAAGTAAATCTTTACAATATCCTATTCCAAAATGGCATAGATAACGGAATTATTAGTGGAATAATAGTACAGTAGTTGAGATTACTGTAAATTGGATTTGGTTGCATTAGTTTAGTGTAGATAAAATGAGTGTGGATTAGATTAGTTTGGTTTAGATTACATTAGTTTAGTGTAGATTATACTAGGTAAAGTTGGATTAGTTACTGTACATTAGATAATTTTTTGTGTGGGTTAGATTAGTTTAGGGTAGATCAATTTTTTCAGGTTAGTGAAGATTAGATTAAATTAAATTAGGTTAGATCAGATAAATTATATAAGATTAGTTTAGAGTACAATTGTGCAGTGTAGATGAGATAGTTAAGTGTAGATTAAGATTAGCATTGATTTGGTTAGATGTATTTAGTTTATTGTGGATTAGGTTTATTTTGGTCTAGATTACATACATTTATCATAGATGAGGTTAGATTTGTTTAGTTGAGAATAGATTAGGTTAGTGAAGGTTAGATTTGATTAAATTAATTTGGTTAGTGTATATAAAAGAAATGTATCTTAGATTAGGTTAGATAAATTTAATTCAGTAGAGGACATTTGATAAATTTAGTTTAATTGAATGTTGATATGTTTAGTGTTGTGTATATGAGATTGGATTAGTGTAACTGGGATTAGAATTTGAGGTCTGTTGTCTTGCTACCTCAACGCTTGTGCCAAGACTGATGCACTTATTAACAGATAGTTAAATGCAGATTGAAGTTCAGATATTGGAGATAATACACTTTTGAAGACCTCAATGGATCTGCACAAACTCAATCCTCCACACCTCCTCGTTTAGAAACCTGCTTTAGCAGTAGGCAAAGCACCTGGGAACCAATCACAAAACATGGTATTCAATTCATTGCATTCTGATGCTGAATATGTCTATAATGTGAGCACACAAATCCTCAATGTTAAAGTTATAATTAGTTCAGCCATTTCCAACAGTCTGGAAACTGAATCATCTACAACAAAGGGTCTGGGAGCGGTCATTTACTGTTGAGTCATCCTCTTCATGAGAACAAAACCAAACACTACAAAGCAATGGATGACTTTGTGGAAAGGTTCAGACACGCAATGCACTACCTGAAGTTTCATTATGTGTTAAAGGGGAGAGTACTAGCTTGCAATCCATGCCTTCATTTCAATATGTTAAGTGTTTAATGGACAATCCTGAGAGGAACAATGAATAAATAGATAAATATATTGTGTGTTTTGCGTCTGCAATGTAGCTTCATGACCCCATATGTACTCTAATTTCAATAATCCTCCTGAACAAAAAAAAGGTATGA
>OLKM01000169.1:257214-262214 GCA_900291075.1 Melanogrammus aeglefinus
ATATCCAACTAGATCCCCTCCACATGTTGCAGAGGTAAAGGAAAGGACATTTATGACCAGACAAAAAAAAGGGGAGGGGGGGTTTTTGAGGCAAGCCACTATTTCTTTCATTTTATCTCATATTTTTTATCTTATGCTCTCTCTCTCTCTGTGTCTCTCTCTCCCTCTGTCACTTCAATCTCTCATCTGACTCCTTTCATTTAATGATCTGAAGGACACATATTCTGTATTCAGTTTGAGATTGAACTTTATTGGAAAAAAACACACCAGTGAGCACAGATTTAATGCAAGATTGAGTGTGTGAAATGCTCCTCTCAAATCCAGCTGCACAAGGCTGTTAAAATTCACAAGAGAGACTCCGAGAGCGACAGGCAAACACTGACATGTGCATGCACGTGCACGTGCATGCACGTGCACGTGCTGGGAGAACAGACATTTACACACGGACACGTCACACGCACTCACGCACGCACACACACGCACACACACACACACACACACGTTATGAACGCAGTGATTCCAGCGATACCCTGCGTCCATGTGTGCCCGCACATACGCGCATGCACAAAAGCACACACACACACACACACACACACACACACACACACACACACACACACACACACACACACACACACACACACACACACACACACACACACACACACACACACACACACTCCACACAGGCAGACACACACAATATATATTTTTGAGATACAAACTGATGAATTACATGTAATATTAAAGAAGATCTTTCCGAACTTCCAAATTTCCCAATCCGATCCCGTAAAAGTGATATTTACAATCACACTGTGACCGCTCAGCAGACCTCGCGGGTCTTAAATATTACAAAAGGTTTCTGTTGTTTTGCTATGTGTTGTTTCTATTCCTTCCTCCCCACGGTCCCCTAAAGTACTGAAGGACCCGGCGCTTAGTGCTCAAAACCAAAAAAAAATAAAAGAACAACGGCAACAAGAACAGACCGAAAGAATAAAAAAAAAAGGAACAATAGAGCAAGCTAGGAATAAATAAAACGGCAACAACGACATCATCATCATCATCAACAACAACAGCAACAACAAAAGGGAGAACACGAAAGGAAATTAAAAAATGATTAAAGAAGATGAAAAAGAAGAGGTTTTTTTTAATTGTATTTTTATTTTTTTACTCTCGCTCTTCTCGTTCTAATTAAAGCTCAATGGGGGGGCTGCGGGGGGTGGGGGGTGGGTTCCCTGAGGGGCTGACTCTCACAGGGAGACAGAGGAGGAGGATTCTGCCGCCTGGCCTGTACTGGGTAGGTGGGTGGGTGGGGAGGGCTAGGGACTTGGGGTGGGTTGGTGGGGCGGGGCTCCATAAGTGCCAGGCGAAATTGAAACAGCGAGACAAGACCCCCCCCAATATGTTAAGTGGTACAGACAGTAGTCATCTATTGATACAAAAGAAACCAACTAAACCCTCGGTTGCGCGTGTCCCTTTCAGAAAGAAAATCATAAAAATGAAATGTATTATAATAATAATAGATGGGGGGGGTCTTGGATGGTGGTCTTTTAAAAGGTAGAATGTAGGTCTGTGTATGCCTGCATTGATGCAGGTGCATTTGTGGATATGTGTGCGTGTGCGTGTGAATGTGCGTGCGTGTGTGTGTCTGTGTGTGTGTGCATGTGTTGCGTGGTGCATTTGTGGATATGTGTGCGTGTGCGTGTGAATGTGCGTGCGTGTGTGTGTCTGTGTGTGTGTGTGTGTGTGTGTGTGTCCGGTGTGTGTGCGTGCGTGTGTGTGTGTGCGCCTGCAAGCGTGCGTGTGTGTGTGTCTATCTGAGAGCGAGGCTGGGCATGGGACATGGAGGGGGGTGGGTGGTGGTGGTGGTTGACAGTAGACTCCTCAGTGTGGTGGTGGAGGTGTCGTGGTTGTACACGTGTGTTTGACAGCCCACAGTCTTCTCCTCGCTTCGTCTGCTTCAGGTGAGGTAGAGTGGCTTGTCCCTGGCTATCATGCTGCCGCTGGAGGGAAGGAGAGAAGAGGAACAAGCTAACTTTAAAACGAGTCATCCTTGGTTATTTGTTTCTTCCCGCCTTTTTTCTAGTTGTTTTTTTTTCGGCATTCCTTGTGGACCGTCTTTCAACAAACAAATTTTCAAAAAAAATGTTTTTAAATAAATTAAGAAAAAATGAATAAAGAAATTTGAATTTAACATTTAATTCAATGATGCCAGACACGACATGAGCTCATTTAATTCTTTCTTTTCTAAATGCTACACATTTGCGGAGGCTTGAAGAGCCCAACCAAAAGCGTCCAAGTACAAACACAGCGAAAGCCTTCTGTACTAAACATCTGTTTTTTTCACTGTTTCTGCCAGTCACATGACAAGCTCTATTATCTCACCATCATCTCCCCAGCTGTCCTGCCGCGCATCACTTGAATCAAGCTGACAAGTTTTCAACACTTCTATTTAAAGGAGTGGGAGACTGCTGCTGCCATGGATTTATAATGATATCAAGGGACTTCCCATATTCAGAAGATTATGATAAGACCATATCTGTCCACCACATTCAAAACAACATAACTCAACAAAAAAAAACCTTCTCTTTTAGATGAAAGTTTTTCATTGCCAGATGGCATTGTAGTCTTTTTTAAATTGTCTCCTTTCTTAAAGTATTTTCGAATATTAAGATTACAATGACTTTAATATTTTGGCATGCATTGTATGAATGATAATGAATAACAGCATCTATAATGTCATCCGTTATTAGGGATTATCAATGGGAACATTAGGCATCAGAATATACTATTCCATCAAATCCTTTACAATCTCGCATCATTTCAGTTGATCAATTTTCTTCTATTCCTTCGAGCCCATTTAATGGGTCAGAGTGTATTTACCTCCCATGCTACATTGCCAAGTGGGTGACAATTACTGTACACTCATAGCACACTGACAATGCAGTATAATGAGCTACAGCGTGGGCAGGGATAAAGATCATGTCCCTACAATCTTGAGTTTATTAGCTGACGTATGAGATGGGAGAAGTGAGATGGATAGTTACCTACTTGTTCACATTAACTGGCCAAGATATTTGACACCAACTCTTTAAATGACTATGGATCTCTATTGTTACTTAAATTAATAAATCTGATTTTGGATATGAAAATCTAGCTAACCTGCAGTGGCTGCCACACTCTCGATTGCAGTATTCACCGTCCCAGTCATGGGCCTGCGGACCCCCAGGGCCGGGGCCTGGAGCTGGGGCACCTGGAGACTGAGGTCCCCCAACACTCTTCTGGTACTCCGACTGGAGGTGGGAGAAACTCTGGAGGGAGAGACAGAGACAGAGACAGAGACAGAGACAGAGACAGAGACAGAGACAGAGAGAGAGAGAGAGAGAGAGAGAGAGAGAGAGAGAGAGAGAGAGAGAGAGAGAGAGAGAGAGAGAGAGAGAGAGAGAGAGAGAGAGAGAGAGAGAGAGAGAGAGAGAGAGAGAGAGAGAGAGAGAGAGAGAGAGAGAGAGAGAGATGAATAGAGAGAAATAGAGGGAAAGGAAAGAGCGGCAATAGGGTCAATTTCCCATCAATGCAGTCTGAATCCAAAATGATTCCAGCTTCCCAAAACGTTTCCCTGAATTAGTATGTGACTCTAACCTGCTGCCCGGGGGGTGGAGAGTGAATGGAGGGCTGCAGCCCCATCTGGTGGGAGATGATTTGCTGGGACTGGACCTGCTGCATGCGGATAGGCTGGTTGAGAAGAGAGCTCTGCTGTAGGGAGAGCTGCTGGTGGGGGTGCAGGGGGGGGCTGATCTGGAAGGAGGAAGGGGGAGAGGCACTAATGCTGGGCAGCATCTGTGATTGGCTGAGGGTCCGCGACAGGGCGTGGCGGGGGACGTGGCCCGGGTAGCTCTGCAGGTCGGCCAGGGGGAAGCCGCCAGGCCCCAGGTACGGGGAGGAGGGCTGGGGGGGGTGTGGCACGTTGTAGAGGGGCTGGTTGGCGGGCAGCATGTGGGGCGACGGCTGGCCCGTCTGGTTGTTCTTGGCGTCCACAGGGTCGTTGTACGTCTGGGGGTGGAGAGGACAAAGGTACTTTTCAGTGACGTTTAGGCACCGATGTCTCGGCCCGCTGTTGGTAATGTATTTGTGAGTTTTCGAGGCTGACCATGTGATGTGGGAGTGTTTCGCACACACACGATACTCATGACTTTATGCACTTTCATGGATCCACGTAACGAAGGAGCATGCTCCATCATACGCGGTGCATGTAAATAATGGTGAAATAATTAGAACTTAAGTCAGTGCAGGTGTGGCCGTCCCAAAAACACACACACAGACATAAACATACACACACACACACACACACACACACACACACACACACACACACACACACACACACACACACACACACACACACACACACACACACACACACACACACACACACACACACACACACACACACACACACACACACACACACACACACACACACACACACACACACACACACACACACACACACACACACACACACACACACACACCCAGACCCACACACACACACATGTGATCACTAAAACTCGTAACCTACACCCACCCACACCCACCTTGTCCTTTTTTTCCCCTCGCTCTCTCTCTTTCTCTCTCTCTCTCTCTCTCTCTCCAGATTATGTGTATCACATGTTTTCAATAAGTCCTGTTCCTTGATATTAACTGTCAAGCTCTGCAGGCAGGGCACATTACATGACCGCCATATAGTAATGTCCCCCACAGCTATCTCTGTCGCTCTCTGTCTGTCTCTGTCTCTGTCTCTGTCTCTCTCTCTCTCTCTCTCTCTCTCTCTCTCTCTCTCTCTCTCTCTCTCTCTCTCTCTCTCTCTCTCTCTCTCTCTCTCTCTCTCTCTCTCTCGTCTCTCTCTCTCTCTCTCTCTCTCTCTCTCTCTCTCTCTCTCTCTCTCTCTCTCTCTCTCTGGTGCGAGGAGACTAAACTGATCAATTGCGGAGGGGTTCGGG
>OLKM01000169.1:267214-293865 GCA_900291075.1 Melanogrammus aeglefinus
AGATAAGACTACCGTCGACATAGACTAGACTAGACAAGATTGCGGGATGTAACCAGAGGATATATAAATATTAAGAGTGAGAGTAGCATGAACAAACAAAGATGGAGACAGAGGCAGATGAACTGACCAAGATGCAGATGGACACTGAAAAAGTTAGCATGGACAGCTGTTTCAGAGTGAACACCGCTAGTTGTTTAAACAAAGTGACATGTGTTTTTCTGTTCAATCTCTGACCTTTAAGTGATAAACAACATAGCAGACGCTATTAAAATAGAGTCTGTTCAGTTCCTATTCCTTTTTTTATTTGCACTGTTGTCCCCCTCTCTCTCCCTCTTCGCAATAAAACCTGTGAATTGATCCTGATCTTACGCAACAAAAGGAGAATAAATAAACAAGAAAGAAAGATGTTGGTTTTTAATTTCTGGGGCAGCCTTAACTCTTTGTCACCTTGAGGAATAACACAAACCAACCAACGCATTGATCTTGCACCACAAAGAAGAACGCCTTTGGGAATTGAAAAGCTGAATACAGTATGGTCTCCAAAACATCTTAATAAAGGAATAAATCTTAACATAAACCATAATAATACAAATAAAAGTCTTTGTTCTTTTCAAACTCAAGGACAGTGCCGGAATATAAACTAGCACACAACCAACGAGAACTGGAACTTACAAAAGCAACTGCAAAAAAAAAAAAAAAAAAGGGAAGGGAAAGGAGAGGAAAGGAAAAAAAGAACAAAAGAACTCAAATCACAACATACAATCTTGTGATTGTTCCAGCGATAAAGAATAGAGTCATAGAACACGCGCAGCCTTCAGCCTTTTCATGTGGATTCTGCTTGACAGCAGAGCTTCACATGCACTACAGGTAATTGGAAGCAGGAACCACGTTCTAGTTAAAACAAACCAACCTGTAAGAGGAAGATTGTGTTTACATTCTAGGGCTCCCGCATGGCTCCAAAAGGTCTGACTTTGACATTACGGAGCACACCTCATCCGTCCTGTAGAATCCATGTGACAGCCAATGTTAAAAGAAACAGTATTCATCTCCAGCTCCGGAACAGGGAAATGGGGTTGGGGGGTATTGTCTACTCGCTGAAAATGTTTAAAGAAGAACTCTAATTTCCAACAGAGGGAGTGCATAGGTCATATTTGCAATCTCACAGATTGAAATGTGTGCAATGATTTGCTAGGAATACACTAGACCAAATTCAGACGCCATACTGGTAACAAAGAGATTTATGTTTTGGTTGAGATAAATAGGGGATGTAAAAATGCATTTTAATCGCCAGGTGTAGCCAATAAAGTGGCACTGATTGATCTCTGGCCACCAGATGGCAGAAAAGAGCCATTGTACTCAACAAATAAACTCATAGCCTTGTCCAGGCAATCTCCATTAACTGGTTTCTACAGTGCAAATGGCGTGAATAAAATAGAAAAAAACAAAACGTGTTTAAAAACCAATAGGGGCCATGGGAATTGGAAAAAAATAGTTAAACAAATCCAATAACAGGCCGGTCACTGGCAGTTGGCCCAATGACACCTCATTCTGAACAGGATTTGTGAACGCAACAGTCCTACTAAAATGAATAGCAATCAAGTTTCTTAGTAACAGCTATAATAGTAGATGTGTGTATATACAAACCTCTTGTGTTATTGAAACAAGCAGATAAAAAATGCTTTGCTACATTTAATTCAACACAAATATCATTATGTCAGGTTAATTATGTGTCTTTTAGGTGAGGTCATTTAATTGAGCACGAGTTCATGGAAACTAAACGTGAAAAGAAATGCTGTGCAGTAGCATATTAGATAGACGATAGGTGGAATGGCCTTTTCATAAGCCAGTCTCTGTGTACAGGTAATAGTATGAAGGACAATGTGCATGGTGAAAGAGCGTGTGATAGAGAGGGGAAGAGAGAGAGAGAGAGAGAGACAGACACACACACCCAAACAGACAGAAAGACAACAATCTGAAAGGAAAGTAAACATAAATAAAGAAATAGCAGATTCAAATAGAGAAACAGACACAGAGCGATAGAGATCGAGAAAGAGAGAAATAATTACATCCAGGACAAAAGTCCTGCTCGGTGGCTGCGGCTACACCATTATAAAGTGCTAGCAAGAAACCCAGTGAACAAGGGGTTAAGAAGAAGCACAAACAATAACATTTCAGTAGCAGATGTCCTTGAGGCGAAAACCAAGGACAAGGCAATTGCTAATCTTGTATTCCCGGCATGATCAAATCACCAGGCAACAGATATAAATAAAAGGACAGGAAATGAGGAATTCACATTCAAGGGTGTCAGCGGCGAAATGAAGATTCATGGTGAAGAGCCCGGCGAAGGTGGCAAAAATTAACTGCAAATAAAAGGGACAGACGGCCTCCAAAGTCCAGCGTATATAAAGTAGGGGAGAGAGAGAGGGAGCGAGGGAGAGAGAGAAAAACACACACTGGTGCAAGAAAGGGTCTAGGCGACGGTGGTTGGGGCTAAGGAGAATGGGCTGTACTTTGTCATGGAGACAGGTACTTTTATTTGACAACCGGTCTACGTGTGTGTGTGTGTTGCGGGGGGGGGGGGGGGGGTTGTGTGTATGCTTGCGTGTGCTTGCGTGTGCGTGCGTGTGCACAGACACTCTGCGTATTCTAAAAATATGAGTCCGTCCGTGACCAGCATCATCAGACCCGACTCATTTTCCATTCATTTCACAACACCATTTGTTACCACACTCACAAAAACAAAAACAAGTAGGCCTATTCTGGCTGGGTGTGCTGTTCTGGAATGGCAAAAATGTAGTTTATGAAGAATGTACCATTGGGTATGTATATTTTGATAGACCAACCTTGAAATAGTCTTTCATTTTCTTATTAAAACACATTTCTGCTTTCACTAGTTAGACAGTACCTGTGTATGCTTTATACACAATCTCTATTCAAATTAAAAATATCAAATGTATTCACCTATAAACTATTTATTTGCTGGAATGGCTTTCGTGATAAGTATTCATGTGGACATCTTGGCTCTCAAAACTATCTGGGTGAGGGCAACTAATTACGCATTCAGTTCCCCTCACACGGACAGCGTTTGGAGCCAAGATGGCCGCCGGGTGAATATAGCCCGATGGCCACCATTTGGTTTCACATGGCTACCTGTTTCTGCTCCTCTCCCAGTCCATCCCACATGGAGGCCACTATCTTGGACACGTCTCCGAAGGTAGCGTTGGGGTTTTGTCCCTTAATGGCAGCCTGCGTGTCTCTGAAGAACAGGGCGTAGGCCGACACAGGCTTGGTTGGTTCATTGGGGTCCTTCTTCTTTTTCTTCTTCTGTGGTTTGGGTTTGGGCTTCATCATTTCTGAGGAGGGCCGCTTCTCGCCCGTGATCTAGTAGAAGCACGGACACAAACACACGTACATATGCACACACACACACACACACACACACACACACACACACACACACACACACACACACACACACACACACACACACACACACACACACACACACACACACACACACACACACACACACACACACACACACACACACACACACACAGACAAACACACACACAAAAAGATTTATGATATGGCTGGAGAAAAAAAGCAGTTTAAGGTCTACAATATGGTTTCAAACAAGCCTCTGAAGTGCATGATTGGTCCTCTGAAGAATGCTTGTAACATTTGTCCAGGTGAACCATATAAACTTTATTTGAACCATGTGTTCAATACATGTGTAGTCGACATTAACTATTGTAGCCGTGATGAATTGAAAGGGACATTAACACAGAGCCCACCGCTCCACACACAACTGCCGTTGGCCTTTTTTTAAATCTTTGATTACACACTGATGAAAAACAGACTTTTTTTGCTGAATGTAAATGTTTCGATAGGTTATCAGCAAGTTGAAAAAACTAAAAAGATATGCATGCCATTCAGGATGAAATGTTAAGAGTGCCACATGTGAATGTCTTTGATGTGACTGATGAAATGGCAAAATAACATTTTTAATGTATATACATATGTTTTAAATCCTATGTGTTTAAAATCACACATTGGATTAATCACTGCCAGAACAATGTTTCGGTGGATATTGTTGTATGGACACCTTATGGCTTCCTAGGATCTTGAACTGCATATTGTATTGTCGCTTATTCCTTACACTGCATATTTGTTGATTAACTGGATGGCAATTGCTACTATATTTATTGAACTGTAAAAAATGTGTTGCTAAGCAATCCCTGTGTTCGCTTGATGTGACTCTAGTGACACATTGGACACACAATAGGATCCACGTTACCAATGTTTTCCAGTCCTCCAAAGAAACACCTAATGATAAATGTGTTTAGCGTACCAAATATAAAACATGGAAAATCACAAATGTCCTTGTCTACCAGAAAACACAGAATGTCTTAATCAATTGGATGACACTAACTAACAGCCACCAACAACACCCTCTCTCTACCATGGGAATCACTGCTATCCATCCCCTTCCAGAAAGGAGAAAAGGAGAAAACATGTAAATTGCAACACACACAAGTACCTTCAAATGAGACTCATTCTCCTCCTCCTGATTGGAGCTGGAGGGGGAGGGTGTGGCCGATTTACTCCCGGGTGGAGAGGGGGAACCGTGGGGGAGGGTGCCGCGTCCGAGCTGGGGGTTCAGCTGGGACAGGGCGCTCATTGGGTTGGCCAGTATCCTATGGGAACTGTTTAGTAAAGGGTTGTGACGGGAAGGGTCGTAATGATGGCCATCTGGGTGGTGGTGGTGGTGTTGGTGGTGGAGGTGGTGGTGGTGTTGTTGTTGCTGGTGATGGTGGTGGTGCAAAGCCATCTCCTGCATCTGGGGTGAAAGAAAAATACCAGATTTACTAACTTAACCTCTTTGAAAGGTTTCAAAGGAAGAAATAAATGATGCTAATTATCCAAATGCATGTACATTTGGATGTTTAGGCTTTAACTCTATTATTTTGGTTTCTGAGAAGATTTACTTTGGATGGCAAAATATTTGTATTTTATTGGATTCAAGACATCTTCTGATATTTCACTATTTACCCAAGAATAGACAAGAGGGAGAGATTATATCAGATAACATTTAAAAGATAACGTAATTGTTATCATCCCTGCAATCTCTCTGAACTGTGGAATACGCATAAGGGAAAACTTCTATGGGGACCCTCAAATTCCTCCTTACTTCACATTGCACTCTTACTTGAATCACACATAAGAAGCTTCCTAACAGGCAACAAATTATCCTAGGAGATTTCGAATCTAACCACAGCCTCTCAAAACCCGTCCAATGTTTAACGTAACCACTCTGATTCAAAACAGAACAAGAGACCACTGCATTACCCACACATAGACGACAATATTTCAGCAAGACGTGAGAGAGTGGTACAGGTGAATAGAAAATAGGAGAAAGAAAGAAAGAAAGAACAAAAACAATCTATAATTCGGCAGCGCTGTTAATTAAGTTCAGAGCGTATCTTTTCCATCGGCTGGGCCCCACAACGGATGGAAACAAAACAGCCATTATGGCTGATGATAGAGCCACTAATCAAGAACACTTATGGAGGAAAACCCATCAGCCATCCAGAGACCTGATAACCTCACACTCCAAGTTTACTTTCCGTAGCCTCCAAAGATTCTCCACCAGAACTAGTAAGGAGATCAAAAGCCTTTTTCTTCTTCCACTACATGTAGAGACACAGAACACGGGCCGAAAGGATGCTTTTAATGCAAGCCTAAATGGAAATGTTTGGCAATTTACAGATCAGAAAGTGATGAACTAGCATTTATTAGGCCCCTTAAACATTCATGAGTTAAATAATACATTAGACATTAGCACAGTGCTAAAAAGATCAAATTGAAAGAGCCCGAGCATATGAGGTCTTGATAAACATGAGTTGAGGTTCAAAGATGAAGGCTTTGCCTCTCTAATCATAATTGGTCCCAGTAGGTTCCTGGAATAAAAAATGTGCTGCAAAGTAATGTTGTAAGAGGCTGTGGTCCGCTTTGAAAACACATCATATTCACAGGACATTAGATTCAGTGTTTGGCTCAGCAGCTGCTAACAAAAGACAGCAGTGAACAAAGACATTCCTTTTGCATTTGAAATAACCCTGCTCTAACCTCCAGAACTAGTACAACCTCCAGCTTCCAATCACAATTGAAAACACCATCACTCCTCTGCCTTAAAAATGGAAAAACAGCAAAGAAAATAAAGAAATGGAAACCCCAAAAACCGAGAGGAAGAAAAATAAATAAAAATCCATAAATTTCCCCTCATTCTCCACAGAACTGCTCTTTAAGGGTCTTCAACAACCAGCATTGAAAAACCAATTAATCAAACATGAATGCAGAACCAGCAGATGTATTTCCATAGCAACCGCCTCACGGCGAAAATTGTCAACCTTTAACGTGAGCTCCAGCATGTTTCATATAAACAACAATGGTGAGATTGAGAGAACAGTTCTGGAGGTGACAGTAGCACTCCCTCCCAATGTCCAGAAAACACACCGGCACCCATCCTCTCTCACTTTATAAAGCAAGAGAGTCATGAGGGACGAACACTTAAAAAGTATGATATGTTGTTATATATTATTCAAATACATATTGTCCGACATGAGGCAAAATTTGGAAACCGAAAGCAAAAAGAATGGTATTTGTTGATCAAATACAGCGTACTCAATCCGTTAGCTTTTATTTATACCCGTGCTCATATTGCATAACACTAATTAATTTGCTGCCCCCTTTTTTTATTAGAGCAGATTGTTCCTGCCTAACTAATGAAACGCAAAGGCGGGAACGCCTTTGTTACCAAACAACATTTCATTTGGAAAGTTACTGAGTGCATATGAGATGTACAAGAAAAGATGCAAATATGGTATATAGGCGCTAGAGACTCGAAGAGGAGGGAGAGAACCAGACAGTTGACATTAAAGTAGACATCGCCCTACATAGCTATTAAAGTTTGCAGCCATTCCCACAGAATATCGTAACTGTTTAAATATCATAATACTAACCACTCACACAGTGATATTTGCCGGCTAAAAGTCATCCAAATGTGCTTTTTAAATGCCTCTAAGTGCTTTTAGTTGGTTGTGTTCACCTGGGCAAGACAGAGAGCGTAAGAAGTTATCTGGCGGCGCCATCACATCTAAGCTAAATAAAACCACTGGCTGACAGCTATACAAATATTATGAAAGATTCTGACAAAGGTTGCTGGTTGCCATAGGTACTGTATGCTAATGCCTCATAGCATCATCCAAATGGTGAGCCAATGGAGGGGGGGAGGGCTGTGTGTGTGTGTGTGTGTGTGTGTGTGTGTGTGTGTGTGTGTGTGTGTGTGTGTGTGTGTGTGTGTGTGTGTGTGTGTGTGTGTGTGTGTGTGTGTGTGTGTGTGTGTGTGTGTGTGTGTGTGTTGAGACTAAGTAACAGGCTTTAGTTAGTCATTACAGGTCTTCTTGCTCTATAGCAGAGATGTAGTGTTTCATATCATTGTGCATATTGGATTGGGACCATGTATGCATACATGAAGTACGTACAGTATATGCATAGAATATTGAAAGGCATTATCGTTTTGATGCCAGTGGAAATTATGTCAAATATCCACACAGTCATGGTTTAGCATGATTTTGCCTGCCTCACAATATGCAGTATCGAATGTATCTTAACACATACACAAAACTATTCAACACATTCAGGATTGCTGAATGTCTACCCTGATTCTAACACAATACCAACCATATTGCTGTTCTGTGGTTCTCATGCTATTAAGAAAGCTGAGTGACAGGGTTCTTGTACTTTCAAAATTTGGGATTAAGTGACAGGGGTCAAGAAATGAAAGATGAATGGGGAATAGTGGACAGAATAAAAAGATGGAGAGAGAGCGAGAGAGAGAGAGAGAGAGAGAGAGAGAGAGAGAGAGAGAGAGAGAGAGAGAGAGAGAGAGAGAGAATTAGAATGACAGACAGAGAAAGAGAGAGAGAGTGGAAGAGAGAGAGGAGAGACAGGGGTCAAGAAATGAAAGATGAATGGGGAAGAGAGAGACACAGAGAGAGAGACGCAGAGCGAGAGAGAGAGACAGAGAGAGAGAGAGAGAGAGAGAGAGAGAGAGAGAGAGAGAGAGAGAGAGAGAGAGAGAGAGAGAGAGAGAGACAGAGACAGAGAGAGAGAGAGAGAGAGCGAGAGCGAGAGAGCGTGAGAGAGAGAAATTCTTGGAATACCAAAATCCATCCCTTCAGGGAGGTCAGCCCAGAGTTAGATTAGATTGCTGTTGGTGATGAGCAAGCCTCTGGTCGACCTAAATTGTGAAGCGGAGCCAGGAAACTTGGCCTGAACTTGCTCCTCTCTGCCACCATTACATCTGCCAAGTTTGTATTCACATCTTGTACATCATAGTAAAATGGGAGTCAAATAACAAAAGGCTTTCCAATTACGTGTAGCACATTGCATGCAGGATGGAATATGAGAAAGCCATTGTTCCTCTTGCACCCCCTGTGACCTTACCTTTGAAACTGTTTTCATGGCCACTCCGATTGCCTGCACCGTTTGATTAAGCTAAGGGGATTTCACCAACACAGCACAGGGAGGTAGAGCAAAGAGGCTCCGGAGCCCGAGTGGAGCCAAAGCACCAGAAGAAGCTAGCATAGCTCGCTAGCTATCGTTGTGCCAAGGACAACCAATAACCTCTGTTTTTTTTGCAAATACTCTAACCTGAGTCCTTTTAACAAACCTTAGTTTTTTCCTTAATTGAAAAATGATAAATGTTTAATTCTGCTAGCATTTACAACACAGCAAGGGGAGCAGGCAACACTTGGCCCCTCTAAAATCAATAGTTGAATCTTGACAGCGTAATCTTTTGTCAGAAAACCACTAAATACTTGATCCTCATGAACTCCCCCTCTGAGTGACGATAAAATAATGATCATCCTCGTTTAAAATTAAAAATGTCATACAAAATAACAAAGATCACAACCAGAACTATATTCAGTCTCAAAGCATACTGCATCAACGTGATTCTCATTAGTAGCTTCCTCCTCTACTACTGTTTTAATTTAGGTTAAAACCTTAGGTTCCAAACATTAACTTAGTTTAAATTTAATATTTTTACCATTATGTTTATTCTGACCAGTGAATTTATTATGGCATGGCGAGGCTCAACGTGTTTCAAAAACAGATTTAGAAGATATATTCAATTAAAAGAGTTATTTTAACTACAGAACAAATAACCAATAGAGGAGTTAATGTCTGAGCAAAAAGAAGAGGGACTTACTTTACAGTTACACTATACTTCAGCTACAGACGATAACAAACTACATTCAGAATTATTATCCAAATATTTGAATACCAGTTATTTGGATAGTTCTCTACAAGCAATTAATGCAAAACATTTGATTGTGCTCTCTAGTGGGAAACCCCTAAAGCATTACTCAGCCTGAGGAAGTTAGACAGACAGGTCCGACAAAAGTGTGGGCGTGTGTTTAACACTCCAAACATCTTAACGCATTCCATTCACAACCTTTACAATATGGAAATATGTCATTTGGAGTGGTCCTTTTGGTCCTCCATTGCCTTGTGTGCAATGATAGATTATAGATTATATCATTGGCACAACATGGAAATTGACTTGTGACATAAAATATTATGCCTATACAGTAAGGTGATAACCGAAACCCTGTTAGCAGGAGAATGTTGAGATGGCACTGGAGAAAATACATTGTGCCGTGAAGGTCAATGTGTTTAACTTTCAATATGTTGAAAAAAATAATACATTAGAACGCAGAGCGTGTCAAATGAACTGCATTTCCAAAACGATGTGCTAAAGTGTAAATAATGCGTACATTTATTAATAATAATAAAGCGAAAAACACAAATGCAAATGCCAGAACATAACTACAAACACCATTGCACAACTGCAACGCCACAACACAAATGCAATAGCTGTAACACAAAACACAACAGAGTGGCCAGTGAGCAGAATGAAACGGACGCACTATTAATATGAGCGAGTCTATTGGCCGGTTTGTTTCATTGTCCTCATCCGTTGATGCTCACTTCCGCTATGCTGTGGCTTTTGCATTTGTGTTTTCCATCAATGGGCTTGTGTTGTTTTTTTTTGAATTTGCAAAGCATTTTGGATATACAATTCATTCGGCATGTGTCAGCCAAGGTCATTTTAAGCTTAAGATGACATATTGCTATATGGCCATGCACAGTATTGCCATCATGAAGTCCTCATGAAAAACAAAGTTCAATACACCAAATGCACCTGAGTTAAGGAGGCGGACACATGGACAATCCCACATACTTCCCTCCACTCACTGTTAAGAGTGAGCAGTGCCTCGGCACTGCTTGTTTGAATGCATCCTGATCAATAATGGTGGGAGTTTTCCGGGGGCCCTTTTCCCCAGCCTCCTCCGTCTCTTCCCCGCCCGGGATCTGACGGGAGCCATCTTGTTCAGAGTGATGGCTCACTCACACAGGTCCGCCGCTTGCTATTGTAAAATCACCCAGCGTTTAATTGAAACAAATGACTATAATAATAGAACATTATCCCTGCAGGCGCACAGCCGTGACAGCTTTAATTAGCGGTGCGTTTGGAGACTGATCCCTCCACAGCGCTGCACGCCGCAGCAACACAGCGCTACATGGGACCTCTTCAGGTTGGGAGCCAAACGCCGGGGCCTCGCGGGCCCTCCCAGCGACTAGTCGTCGCTCAGCCCTCGGGGCAAAGCGCCGCTAACAGCTCTCTTCCTCAAAGCAAGCTGTCTCGCCCCTGGTTGCCTTTCCTCACTGTAATGTATTCTCATCTCTCTCTCTCTCTCTCTCTCTCTCTCTCTCTCTCTCTCTCTCTCTCTCTCTCTCTCTCTCTCTCTCTCTCTCTCTCTCTCTCTCTCTCTGCCTGGCTCTCTCGCGCTCTTTATTCCTTTACCCGTCTCTTTGGCTTGTCGTACATATACCCGGGAGGGTCATTTGCAGATGCTGAAGAGTACTAATGAGAGAGAGCGCATTCAAGAATTCATGCGCACACATTCAAGAAAAGGCTAAGCAACACTGCCTCTCTTTTGCTCGCGTCGTCACCAGAGAGGTTCTACAGCACGGAGGCAAACACTGCAAGCAGAAGATGCGCGTGTGTAAAGAGTAACTTAATATGTTTTAAAAAAAAATGTTTTTTAGACATTAAGTCTGTTAAACAGAGTTCATTTACACACAAACAAACCATTGGTAAGGTATTTAGTTGAGTTGTAGAATCCAAATTTAAAAACGGTGAACTGACAAATTATCGTTTGCTATTCTGGCAAAGAGACATTTCGAGGCTTAGTTATTTTTTGGAACAAAAAAAATATTTAACACCAACACTTTTAGGTCAAGTATGTTTGCTCAATCCAAATACACGCTGGCATAAAATGGGTAAAAGCTAGAGGAAAGCTGCCCTCACATCCAATACGTACGGAGCCTCTGATCAAGTCATTAATAATTGAGCTGAAAAAAGGCGCCCATTCCTCTAGAAAACAAGCAACCGTAAGTGGTAATTACAGTTGGCAAGTGAGCACTTTGTTCATGTACAGTACGGTATATGTTAAATACTGAAGTTACAATAAACTTTCGCACCAATCTCCCATTTCACTTTCTCTAACAGGAAATTAATGTTTACCTATTTATCATATATTAGAATATTGATTACCCAATATATTCATGATTAACAAAAATGCATTCCTCCATTTTCAGGAGACGGAAGGTCGATTGAAATTGAGGCTCAATTTCAATCGACTTGACGACATCTGGTTGGAGATGCGGATCTGCCGCAGTGACCGCAACACGGTTGGTTGCAGATAGAAATGTTGTGATGCCCCCCCTCCCCCCCTCTTCTCAGCACTTTCCACCCATGTCCCTCATTACAGGATGAAGTCAGAGCCTCCTTCCTCCTTCCTCTTTACTCTCTGTCTCTCCCTCTCTCTCACATACATATGTTTTCTTCCATGTTATGTATCTTTAGCCTCTCTCTCTCTCTCTCTCTCTCTCTCTCTCTCTCTCTCTCTCTCTCTCTCTCTCTCTCTCTCTCTTCTCTCTCTCTCTCTCTCTCTCTCTCTCTCTCTCTCTCTCTCTCTCACTCTCTCTCTCTCACTTTCTGTGTCTCTTCCTCTTAACTTTATCTCAATGTTTCTCTACCTCTCCCGCCCCCAGCCGGAGCGTCTCAGAGCCCACCTTACAGAGCGTGGCGTCGGAGAATCACAGCCTTGTCTAGAATGACATGTCGACACACACACACACACACACACACACACACACACACACACACACACACACACACACACACACACACACACACACACACACACACACACACACACACACACACACACACACACACACACACACACACACACACACACACACACACACAGACACACACACACACACACACACACACACACACACACACACACACACACACACACACACACACACACACACATGACTCACATGCACACACACGCACAGATGCACTAGCACACAGAAAAACATGCACACACACACACACACACACACACAAACACACACACACTGAAACACACTGAAACACACACAGACACAGCCCCCCCCCCACAGACACACAGACACACACACTCATGACGGTTGAAGGCACGTCTCTGCTGCCGCTAATGAGACCGCTGACTGCCGTGTCAAACACAGTGTAGACCCTCTGTGTGTGTACGTGTGTGTGTGTATGTGAACAATTGTGTGTGTGTGTGTGTGTGTGTGTGTGTGTGTGTGTGTGTGTGTGTGTGTGTGTGTGTGTGTGTGTGTGTGTGTGTGTGTGTGTGTGTGTGTGTGTGTGTGTGTGTGTGTGTGTGTGTGCATGTGAGAGAAAGGGGGGTGGGTGGGGATGGGTTACGGATCAAAAATGAGCACAGATGCACAAATAATGAGAACAAAAAAAGAAAGAGCTCACAAACAAAAATATAGTCCCTTGTGTGTATGTATCTCCAAACATAGACACACACACACACACACACACACACACACACACACACACACACACACACACACACACACACACACACACACACACACACACACACACACACACACACACACACACACACGCACACACACGCACACACATGCACACACACACACATACACACAATCTCACCCACACACACACAAATACCAATAGTCTGGGGTCATGCCAAGAACGATGGTATCCAGAAGGTGATTTGCATGTGCTTTAACTTTGCTCATGCTACAGAGCTAACATGTTTCTGACAGCAGCCTTCATCACCCTCCTCCAACTGAGGACCTGAAGGAAAACACATGCTACGGTGAAGCGCTGGTAACATACAAATGATCTGCTGCCGTGTGTGGGGGGTACATCAGCACTTAGTGACATGTAGCAAGGACATCGCTAACACCCTCATTCAATGTCTAGATTCCGTTTCATTTTGTTTCATTTTCAAGCAAAGTGTTCTTTTGTGTTTCCTCGTCAAACCTGTATGCGTATTCATCCTAATTAACCGTATGTGATAGCCTTGGTAGACATTGGGAACATTTGGCGCAAACAAACTCAAGCCTCTTTGAGCCAATTAACATTTTCAACCACAGATGTTTTAAAACGAAAACTACTTTACATGAAAACGCGACGGCCTTGCATACCTCAATGTTCTTAATCACAGATTGATCCTGAACATGCTCTTATGTGGAAAAAAACGGAATTAATGTGTTGTCTTCCACCAGAGGAGCTCTGCACAGAGATGATATGGAGGTTCTCTCCATGGCCACCAGGGCAGCATATTCCTGCTGCCAGAAGCAGAATGGGCTGATGGATGGCTGAGATACAGCACAGTGCAATATGGACACGATTTCATGGCATGATAAATCGCAGCAGGGGCCACAGTTGCCAGATGTAATATGCAATGCTTTATCTACGTATCTTCCTTCATAACACCGGCTATCTGCTGTGGATAATTTTTGAATTGTTTCTTTGACTACACTGTTCTGCACTCGGATGATTTTTTTTTGGTGGCATTGTGTTTTTGTTCGGAGGAGGCAGGCAAGAAACAGAACGAAAACAACGTACTTTATTTTTTACCCAACATGTGTTTGTTGTATGTTCTTTGACTGAAAGAAAAATAATCACCTTCTTGTGTTGTTAGAGAGAGTAGACGCAGTGAAGCGTAGAACGCTGTGAACTGTTCCAAAGCAGAGCAGTGAATGAACATTCGTACCTCAAAGGAGTGGAAATTAAAACTCTATTGTGAAAGGCATGCATTTGTCTCATAACTATTCCATTAAAGTTTGGCGCATATGCCATTCAACACCACTTTTGATTAAAAAAAAGAAATGAAGTTGACACCGTATCCTCTGATTAGCTTAATCCAATAGGTTAATTGACTTTATCAGAGAGCGAGGGGTAGGAAAAGATTAGCTGACATTGAAGCTGGCATTGAACCACCCCAATAATAAAATTGGAAAATAACTTCTTTCAAGGCATTTCCTAATATACAACTACAGTTTCATATCATATTGCCAGAGAAATAAGGTACTTTCTCCCAGGAGATGAGAAGAGAATTGAATTTTTCTTATCGGTCATCTATTTTTCCACAGAATGCTATTACTTGCAGCCTGCCGTTGCTAAGCAACAGGAAATATTAATAGGAGCTTTTATTAGCTGGGCTTTACCAGTGGAGTACTAAAATGAGGAAGTGGAAAACATGAATGTGTTACATAAATCTCTGAACCTTTCAGGGTTCGCACAAGTCTCTGTTTGTCCTCTGATTTATCGCTGTGATGGTTCATTTATGGGACTGGGGATGTGTTGGGGGTGTTAGGGGGGTTGTGAAATACCAAAATGGTACATTAGCCTAAGGCGCTATTTGAAAATAAATAATCACAAACCAAAATAACCAACATTAAATAAATATAAACACACACATCTAACAATTTTTTGAATTCAGATATATTTCATATTATTATTTAATGAATATTTCTTACGGTGGATTTCAAGAGAGAGCGCTGAATAAGCAAATGCTGTTTTGTGTGATGGTGGGAGCCTTGATGATTCTTGCGCATTTCCTTTGTGTCTGAATGGCTAAAATAAGTGATATAAATATAAATCCCACTCTATCAGTGGGCTTGTTGAACTGTGGTGGAAAGGGCCAACCATTCCATCATGTTGCGGGACAGCGTAATCCTTTTAGCCAATGACTGAGAATGACGGCCTGGAAAGAAATGGCTTCTTGCTTCATATCATCACCGCATATTGCATTTTGAACGATAAGTATAGCACAATGCCCCGGCTCAAAAACAGACTTAAATCTATCGCCATTATGATGATGGACAATGCCAGTAACACATGCCAGGCAATCTAATGTTGGGAGCACATGCACAACAATAAATAAATAAATAATAAAATACAGACAGTGATCAGAATCGCTAGCCTTTTGGATTAACAGATTATATTCTTCTTTCCTGTGATGAATATGCATCAGTAATGAAAAACCAAAGCATTATGACCTAGAAGGAACAAGATCCAATACATTGTGGTGATGATTAGCAGTGGGGTATTTTCCCATAATGCATTTAGTATTTTGATGTAGGATAAATGTATGATCTAGCCCTAAATGAGCCTGTTGGTGGGTTAGGGTTAGGGTTATTTATAATGAACCTGAGGGTGTAGACATTGACATATAGCAGGCTTTTTGAAGTCTGCTACACGTTGTAGTGGATTGCTGTTATTTTTGTACAAATATTGATAAGCAAGTCCATCCCTTTAGAGCAGGGCATCCGGTTAATTGAAAAAATTAATGAACAAATGGGTGTAACCAACATACGATGCTCGCATTTGAGCCAGCAATTTGGAAATCTATGTTGCTATAGATGTGCACTTTTCTACACATCTTGACTCTGTCAGAGACATGGTAGCTCTTCAATGAATAATCACAGGCGTAATACCATCCTGAATTAATCGTTATTTGTGTATCAATCAGACAACATCACACGTAAACATACAAGCTAAACAATATTAAGGTCACATTGCTCACTTGTGATTCCAGAAAGTATTCTCGTGCGGTATCCGAGATGTGTATCTCTCCTGGCTTTTTATTGATAAGATCGGTGCAACCTGAGCACAGCTATTCAATGTCTAATGTGTTTTGGAACTTGTGAAAGATAGTATGACAGTGAGGACATTAACATAGAGAGCGAGAGAGAGAGAGAGAGAGAGAGAGAGAGAGAGAGAGAGAGAGAGAGAGAGAGAGAGAGAGAGAGAGAGAGAGAGAGAGAGAGAGAGAGAGAGAGAGAGAGAGAGAGAGAGAGAGAGAGAGAGAGAGAGAGAGAGAGAGAGAGAGAGAGAGAGAGAGAGAGAGAGAGAGAGAGAGAGAGGGAGAGAAAGATGGAGAGAGAGAGGGAGAGAAAGATGGAGAGAGAGAGACCTGCCAAATGCATCAAAATATCACAGAAAGGCTTCTCTGAAAGATATCAGGTTTGGCCAGGAGGGGCTTCTCCACCACAGCACAATAAGTATCCCTGAAAGAGTCTGACGAACTGGAAGAATTACCTCTCTACAAATTGTGGGGAGTACAAGTGCATTATTCACTCTGGCTTGACAGACGAGACGAATGGTGGGTTTCTGTTTAAAGGATGTAGTTAGCATAATTCATTATGTCTCCCTTGTTAACTTTAGTTGTATATTTAGAAAAAAGCAAGAATCAATCATAAGCCCGACTAAAAACAAAATTGTTTGATCCTTCTGGTGGAATGTATTTCGCATGTTAAACAAAACATTTGGATCTCTCACTGGGCAAGAGAGCAAAGAGAGACCAAAGAGAGACCAAAGAGAGCAGAGCAGCCAAATATCTGCCATTCCAAAATGTGTGCTAGCTTTTGAAAACCCACGTCATTCATGAAAATGCTGTTACCAACAACATTCGTTCAAATAAAAAACACCATTCAAATGAACAATACTCAAAAATCTAAGAAATATTAAATAAACACCCATTTTGTTGCGGTTGTCTTGCTATTTATGATAAATTAGTATCTAAATATTCCACATATGGACAGCTATGTAGCTGAGGAGCCTGCCTTCAACAAGGTTACAACCAGGCTCATACTAGAACATAGACTAGACTACGTTAAAACACCAAAATAATGTAAAACATATACAAATACACCTTTAAAATATTCCCGAGATGCAAGAAACTCAAGGTTCACGGCTATTTTCACCACATTTTCCCAACAGAATAAAATAAAGATTCTCCTCTTCTTGTGACCGTACCAGAGCATCTTTGCTCCCCTCCCCCCGCCCCCCAACCACCACTACTCCCTCTGTCTCACTCTCTCCTCCACATATTACTCCCTCTCACTCTCTCTCTCCCCTCTATCCTCTTCCCCTCTTCTCTTCGTCCAGCCCTATAGCACTCTTTTCATTGCCCAGCTCACGTATTGAATCTGCCTGATGAAAACAGATCTCACTGCGGCACCACAATAGAATGGCTGATGCAGGAAAGATGAACCGTAATGGATTTTTTTTTTCAATGTGCTCAAGATTGAATATAAGGCCTGACCTCCAGATGTAGTGGATCCATTTCAACAGCATAGATATTGTTTATAGTAGACACGCGCACGTACGCAGAAACACACACACACACACACACACACACACACACACACACACACACACACACACACACACACACACACACACACACACACACACACACACAGACACACACACACACACACACCATGTACTTCGATAGCGCTCACACATGTAGCACACACACACAGACACATCACACACACACACACACACCACAGCACACACACACACACACCACACACAACACACACACACACACACACACACACACACACACACACACACACACACACACACACACACACACGTTTGGGAATGTGCCCGCCCCCTACACACACAGTGTATACATATTACATAGACACACTCACACACAAACGTGCTCACAAATGTACTTGAAACATCCACACACACGCACACACGCGTGTACCCTCCCCCAACACACACACACAGTGTCTACATATTACAAAGACATACACCCACACACACACACACACACACACACACACACACACACACACACACACACACACACACACACACACACACACACACACACACACACACACACACACACACATACACACACAAAACACACACACACACACACACAGCTGTGGGTGCACCCTCCCCCAATGCACAGTGTCTTTATATTACAGACAAATATTCAAACAAACACATACACACACACACACACACACACACACACACACACACACACACACACACACACACACACACACACACACACACACACACACACACACACACACACACACACACACACACACACACACACACACACACACACCAGGGGCAACTTCCCCAGCAGCAGCACCTCATCCCATCAACATATATACTGTTGCTATCGAGCCCCTCCTCCCTGGCCCAGACCAATCCCCATCCAGAGCAATCTACCAGGAGCGAAAGCAGCTCTTTATTTATCCATCTATCTGCGTGGAGTAGCTACGTTGATAATGGCAGCGCCGCCTTGTTTGAAGTGCACAGTCCGCCTAATTACCCTGCCCACCAGAGTGTGTCAAGGTGACTCACCATTTTTAATAGATACCCGGGGTCTCTCTCTCCACTCACACACACACACACACACACACACACACACACACACACACACACACACACACACACACACACACACACACACACACACACACACACACACACACACACACACACACACACACACACACACACACACACACACACACACACAGAAACACACAATGAGCCTCTGCTATGCTTTGGGTAGATTTAGCCATGCGGGCGATTCGATTTGAACTGTTTCTTCTTGGGCCGCTGTTTTCTATCTGTGCTACTTTATATGCTACACTATACGTTTTATCCTGGGTATTTTAGCTGTGGTTTATGGATTTGTCTCCGAGCTGTTCAAAACCAGAATGTAACCAGAAAATCGAGGATTGAGTGGTTTAAGAGCAAAGAAAAAAGCAATTTGTAATAGATCCCAGATAAATAAAAAATACTTTTGCTTTTATTTGAGTAATCAAGTAATGATTTTATGCCATTACTCTTGACACTACGTGCACAGTGCTATGGTTCTATTCGAGAACCCAGGACAACAGAATAATAATACAGCACCGCGTGGAGACCCTGATGATTCATTTCATTGAAATTCTATTTGAAATAGCTTCTTTTTTTTTACCTGACTGGATTTACAATAAACTAAAAGCCCTCTTTGGATCCCTCACTATCGGCACCAACATCAGCTCAAACCGCTGCCATTAACTCATTCACTGAATACAATAACACAGCAACTAGCGTGCTGCTTCATATTAAAAGCAAAAGGAAAACAACCACAACAACAAAAGCATAGAAGCCTGGTGTGTTTTCATCGTACAACCTGCCATATTCGCTTTATTCTAACCAAGCCATGTGAGCGTGTGTGTATGTGTGTGTGTGTGTGTGTGTGTGTGTGTGTGTGTGTGTGTGTGTGTGTGTGTGTGTGTGTGTGTGTGTGTGTGTGTGTGTGTGTGTGTGTGTGTGTGTGTGTGTGTGTGTGTGTGTGTGTGTGTGTGTGTGTGTGTGTGTGTGTGTGTGTGTGTGTGTGTCTGTGTGTGTGTGTGTGTGTGAGTGTGTGCTTTGAAGCCGTAATGAATTACCTGTCCACCAAGAGAACAAATGGCCAATCAACCACTGTCTCCCCTGTAAAGGTCATGATCAAAATGTGAAATGACGATGAAGATAAATGATATGCGAGCCCAATACCTATGGGAGCATTACAGGGAGCAGCGGCGTATATTTCAAGATTTGTATCAAGCCGTGGCGTTGCCTGGGACCAGTGGATGCTGTTTACCCCTCATCTGTCATTGTTTATGAGAAACATTCAAATATGCTGCGTGAAATTCAATACGCATGGCAGCCTCTTAGTTTTTGTCAAAGGGATGATGAATCCTACATCTAAAGAATAACACGTTTTTTTTGTATTCAACAGGATTGGTTGTTTACACAATATGGCAACGGTAATAAATAAATAAAAACCGGCAATGAAACGATAGAACATTGTGAAATTCTGACCTTCAAAGTTCAGATAGGATTTTGGATACACCAAAAGGCGATGTCATCAATATAAAAATCAAATCTAAAAAGAATGTTGCGTTTCATTTGATGTTGTCTGGCTGAAGGCATCTGAGAACGCCCTGCACTTAAATATGCATGAATCAATAGTAAAACTGGCTTCATCTTCAATACACAAATGTAGCTACTCTGGTTGTGTAGATAAGATAAAATACAGAAAGCTTTGGTTTTGTACATTTATTGTAGTAAAACTGTAACACGTACATCATTTCTTCAACGCTGTTACCTAAGAAAATGGAAATGCCAAAATGCGGGGAAAGGTTCTATTTTTTACTGCATCACATGTGAATGCAATTACGGGTTGTAATTAGGGAAGGGTTTTGTATGGTGCTGTTAGAGTAATCAGCGGGTATTCATCGTGATATGCCTGACAGATTGACCGATGCAAGCTGTCTCCAAATTATACTATAGAATTTACCCACAATCCTTTTCTCCGCAAATAAGAGCTGACTTAGCAGCCAATGAGCACCATTAAAGTCCCCCACCTCCCATTTCTTTCCTCCTTCATGTTGTAATATATTCTTTATGTTAAATTTCCTTTTTGTGTGCGGTTGCACACAGTGTATCATGAAATGATACATGCTTGCATGGCTGTTTCATTTTAATGAGGTTGATATTTTTGTACATCCAAAAAAGTGTTTGATAGATATACGATATAAAGATATAACTCATGTTTTATATTAGGGATATGAAACATTTGCTGCACAAATGATTTTGCATGACACTTTGTCTGTATGTCAGTCTTTCTTTGTCTCTTTCTCTATATATATATCTCTCTCTGTCTCTCTCTTCCTTCTCTCTCTCTCTCTCTCTCTTCTTCTCTCTCTCTCTCTCTCTCTCTCTCTCTCTCTCTCTCTCTCTCTCTCTCTCTCTCTCTCTCTCTCTCTCTCTTCTCTCTCTCTCTCTCTCTCTCTCTCTCTCTCTCTCTCTCTCTCTCTCTCTCTCTCTCTCTCTCTCTTAATCTCTCTCAATATCTATACCGATATGTCTCTCTCTTTATCTCTCTCTCTAGCTCTCTATCTATCTACCTATGTATAGATATATCTCTCTCTTTCTCTCGCTCTGGCTATCTACCTATATGTTTATCTCTCTATATATATCTACCTATATGTCTCTTTCTTCTCTCTCTATCTGTCTATATATCTATCTCTATTTCTATCTCTATCCGTATATCTATCAATCTATCATTCTAAATATAAAACTCTCTCTCTCTCTCTCTCTCTCTCTCTCTCTCTCTCTCTCTCTCTCTCTCTCTCTCTCTCTCTCTCTCTCCTCTCATCTATCTCTCTATCATCTCTCTACTATCTCTCTCTCTCTCTCTCTCTCTCTCTCTCTCTCTCTCTCTCTCTCTCTATCTATCTATATGGCTATCAATCTGTCCACAGATCAAATCAAATCCTAGGTATAGACTGCGTTCCCGCCCACTCGTTCCCCTTTGGCGGCCACTCACCGAGGGCATCTGGCTGGAGAGCAGGTGTCCGTCCTGGGCCAGCATGTTGGACATCATGAGGGCGGGCAGCTCCGGGTAGGAGTAAGGGTTGATGAGCCCGTTGTGGGGCAACGAGTGGCAGAGGTACCCGGTGGAGTCGTGCTCCATCAGGTGGAGGAGGGAGGGCTCTGGGTGGTTGGGTGGAGTGATTGGCGGGATTTCGTAGTCCTCGTCGCCAGCGGCATTCCCGCTGGCGTTCCCGGAACCGCCACCACCGCCGCTCTGACCCGTGTAGCTCTGGGAGAAAGGCAGGGACAAGGATGGGAGTTAATGAGTGATCACATATGGTTTGAATGTATGAACAGCAATAAATGGGAAATATACATACAGAGGCCTGGTAAAGTAATAGTAGTTTTAAAGCTAGGGTAAGCTATTTATTTTAGTTTTGTTTTCTTGCATAATTGGTAACAACTAGCTAGCAAGCTAGTTGTGTGTTTTGGGGGATTGGCTTTGGAGGGAGGCCTGCATTTTTTGGTAGGATACTTTCAACATCAAGCATACTCTGGTTTCTATACTCTGGTTTCTGCTCCCAAATCCCAGAATGCATTGCAGAAGCCCTGTGTAGAGCAACTCATGAGGACCCTCGTGACTCTCTGGCCTCTCAGTTGTACGATATACAGTTACAAGATACATTACTTTACCTTATAAAGTAGCTTTATGTTAGTGGGCTAATAAAAGTGCCTTCCAAAAGCCACATCTTTGTCTACACTATATTGGGAAAAAAACACCAACATGACCACAGTGAAATCCGACACACTGTACAACGTAATAAGTGCAATGTTTATGTGTTACACCAGCAGAATATCAGAACATCCTATCCCTATTAAATAACAGCACCCGCCACGGTATCAAAGTAAGTAGTATGGCATCATGGCTGGGAGATTCTGCACAAAGAGAGCTCCACTCAAACCACTATTACTGAAGAAAGAAGCAGACTCTCTGTTTCACGGAGTTGTCCAAAGAAAAATAGCTGGGGGATCTTAACAGGGAATGAAAAGCCATTTTGTCTAATACGATCCAAGTCATCTCCCATTGTAACGGCCCAGTCAAATTAATCATCACAAATAATATTCTGGTGTCAGCCATTCAAGGGGTTTTTAATAGAATTTCTATGATTCATGTCTCGCCGTATACATCAAACAGGCAGTTCTGCAACATTTCAGAAATCAATTCAATATCATCTTTGTGTAGGCTGTCATCTGCGCTGGCAGAGCGGTCATTTATCTCTCAAACAGATACTTTTAGAAAATAAAGGGCAGAAAGAAAGAGATGGCGGTGGGGATGGGGCTGTGGGGGGGGGGGGGGACAGGAGTGAGGATGGTGACTAGTATTTTGTCCACCACCGCCACGGACTGTCCACATTTACAGACGGGTAAATACCGGGTAGGTGGCAGAGGGACAAAAAAGCAATTGTATTGCTTTGGCGGGAAATCCACAGCTTTTAGATTTGATTGAGTTAGATGTATTCTAATTGATGATCAAAGATAAGCAGGTACCACAACGAGTTAAAAGGAAAATCATTATACGCAGAGATTGCAGACGGAGAAGTCAACATTTAAAATGTGCTTTAATCCACTTGCAAGTTGGGACAATTTAAAAAAGAAAAATGAGTAAAAAGCTTCATATTGGTTTACTTTGCGTTGACATTGTGTGCGAAACTGGTGGATATTCATTTTCTGAGCTTTCCCTTTGAAGACAGCTGCTTCTGTAAACCTTATGGGGTAGAGTTATTGTTTGGTCTAATGGACACGAAAACAAACATTTCCTGAGATTCAATTCCCCTCATAATTGTTGGAAGGAAACTCGACTGTCTGATGTAAACATTGGGGGCATTGTGTAAAGCGAGCCCCCCTGTACACGTCCTCTTGGCAGCCTCGTGTGGCTGTTATCATTTTTACCGTCCACTCATATTGTTGGGTCTTGATACATTCCCCTATTTGGGAAGCAAACCCACAACATGAGATCCATCATGCTTAGTGGTCCCCTCTCTAGTCCTGTTTTTATCAGCCTTTAGATTTTATTTTCCTTCATTGTTTTTTGTTATTCTCAGAGTATGTGCTTTACCGACGATGTCCGTGACCCATTGAATATCTTTGCTTGTGTTTGAGAGAGATAGGAACTGAGGGTGTGTGCGTCATATGTTGGGATTGCTTTGAATAAAAAACTGCAGTGCTGCACTTGATGATAAAATGTAAATACCAAGAGTGTATGAAAGTGCAGGCAAAAAGGACTTAGATGCCATATTTCACAATAGTAATGCTTGTGCAGAGGAAGAACATGGGGACTAATGTAAACTAATAGCTTCTCTGTACGTCTTCCCAATATAAAATCCAAACAAAGGAAGTGGATTTGAAGGATGTGACAGAGACCAACATATTTTCTTGTATTGCATTGTTAATCATTCACTTTTTCCTATAAATACCCTGCATATTTAGACACATGTTTATGATCTAATGACATACTGTTCAGCGACTGAGGGAAGATAATAACTATATTATAAATAGAGGTATATCTTGTTATTTTAACTCTCATGGAGTACAGATACAGTCAACCTAAAACAAGTACACAAAAGAGAGGTTAGATGAGGCACAAGGAGCGTGATCTGTGGAACTATCTAAAGGCAGGCATCCAACAGATTGGGGTCCAAAGACTGTTTGTTTCATGGAGAGTTCTATTCCTAATGAGATTGCATGCACAGAGCCAACAACAACAACAACAACAACCACAACAACATACTGACTAACGATTTGCCTTTTCTCTTTGAAATGTAAAATCAGAACAAAGGACATGCATGGGATGAGTCCCCCAGCCCAACATATGTCCTGGTAACGCATTGCATTATTAAACAATACCCCACCATCCCATGTGTGGCTGTAGAAGACCTCTGCTGAACAACCACACACATAGATTGCTTTGTTTGCAGCCCATCACAGAAGACAACCATGTCCTTCCTTGATCAATATCAGCGGCGACACGCGCACTACAGGGACTATCACTGCCTATATATAGCCTTCCCCATTTTTCCATTTCACTAAATATTTCTTCTTCATTTTTTTTCTTACACCGACTCCAGCACAATGTGTGGTGCTTTAATTAAGCGACGCATCCGCTCCGACCGAAACCGCTACATCAACGACACACACACACACCTTGCATTTAAGAGAAACAGATGAACACACAGTTGGTCTGGGACGGAGATGGAAAATAAATAGCGCTGAATGGGAAGCGCTCCAGCCCGTCTTGGCTTGGCACGGATCTGGGTCTCCGGCGACGCCTGAGTAACCAGGGCCCTCTGTGGATTACATCGACTGTAGCAAATGGCTCATTATCTGCATATTTTGCTGGGAATTAGTTACGCTGTCTCTCTTGAAAGTGAGAAGAATTAACTAAGGATATGGTTGCCGGGCGAACACATTTATCGCATTAGCGGTTAAGACTGTCGTATTCAAAACATAATATTTATACGAGATTCTTTTTTTTCATTGCTTCAGTTTTTTGGAGGAGTAGTAATAGTAGGCTAGCATTTGTTTGTGTTGGGTTTGTGTGCGCGCTGATTTACATACTACAGCTTGTATTGATGCTGGCGGGGTCATGCATTGCTGGTCCACATGCAGATACCTCGCTAAAAGGTTAGTCAATAAATGGAATTACACAATAGCACTAGACAAGAGCAGGGCCTGCATCCTTGGAAAACTATTATTTATTCATTATTGGAATTCCTGTTGCAATTGTACTTCCATTTATGCAACTAGAATGCCGATTGAATAGACACCCATGTATGTGTGAAGAATGGATTATACAGAATAAATAGAGGGCAATATTGGATGAGGCACCGATAGCATAATCTATGATAGTGGGAATATGTAAAGGCAGATGCTGGAATCAGGCATGGCGCACAACACAGTTTGGAGTCCAAAGTCAGCGTTTGTTTGGCAGGGAGGGCGGGGAAAGACAGCTCGGCCAGAGACGATGACAGATCTGCCGTACCACTAATGTGCACTTATCTGCCTATTGGAGAGCTTTGTCACAACGTGATTTATGCTTGAAACTCCCCCACATACTACCGCTTCCATCACCTTCGACACCCTCTCCCCCTCCCCCCCTCCTCCTCCTCCTCCTCCCCTCCTCCCCCCCTCTAGCCTCCTCTCCTCCTCCCTCCTCCTCTCTCCTCCTCTCGCTCTCCCCCCCCTCCTCCCCTCGCCCCTCCCCCCTCCCCCTCCCCCTCCCCCTCCTCTCCCCCCCCCCCCCTCCTCCCTCCTCCTCCCTCCTCTCCCCTCTCTCCTCCCTCTCGACCCCTCCCCCTCCTTCCTCCTCCTCTTCCTCACTCCCCTCGCTCCTCCTCCTCCCTCCTCCTGCCCCTCCTCCCTACCTCTCCTTCTCCTCCCAAGTGGATCAGCCGCAAGTCACACCCTCCCCCTGCCCATCGACAGCGAACCGCGTTATCTCTCTTTTTCACGCGTGTCGTGGAGTATTTAAGAGGGTGTTCATCCATTTTTGTCCACCCTGATTCAACCCCTTTCCCCCAGAATTAAACGCTCACCTAAGGTAGCTTCAGATATCATGGGGGCAAGTTCAGGGAAGCTCAGAGTCCGTTCTCTTCTCGCATATGGTCTGCTGGTTGGACTGTGGCGTGCCATTTTGGTTTTGCTTAAGCATAGCGTGTTGAAAAGAAAATAATTCTATTTTAAGAGCTTTGTCACTATAGTATGCTCAAGAGAGAATGCAACCATGTCTGTTGGTCAAACGTGTAAAATAAACGTCTGGGCACTATTTGTACAAGAAAGAAAATCTTGTCCCGAGATGCGTATATGTACCTTCACTTAGAATGTTGCAGTGGAACGGGTTGAAGGCCACAGAGCTATCACACTTGCGGCACGGTGTACCACCAAGCTACATCACATTTTCCATCCATGAGAGCCCCACTTACCATCTTTCGCGCTAAAGCCTAGA
>OLKM01000169.1:293875-311375 GCA_900291075.1 Melanogrammus aeglefinus
ATTTTAGAGGGTGTCATCCATTTTGTCCACGCTGAACAACCCCTTCCCCAAATAAAGCTCCTAATGTACTTATATATTCATGCAGTTCAACTCAGAGGTCCGTTTCTCTTCTCGGCATAGGTTGCTGTTGACTGTTGGTGCCATTTTTGGTTTTGCTTAAGATTATGGTGTGGAAAAGAAATAATCTATTTTAAGAGCTTGTCACATAGTATGTCAAGAGAAATGCACCATTCTGTGGTCAAGTGTAAAATAAAGTCTAGGGCCATTTGTCAAGAAAGGAATCTGTCCCAGATTGTTATATGACTTACTTAGAATGTGCATGGAACGGGGTGAAGGCCACAAGCTATCACTTGGGCACTGTGTACGACAAGGCTAGCATCACATTCCACCATGATGAGCCCCACTACCATCTTTTGGCTAAACCTAGAGTACATCCTACTACCAATGGACACATTGTGGCAGTAGGTCACTGTCAGAGGTGGTGACCCCCAACCCTGATGTCTATCATGCCCTCTGCCAGGGGCCTAAAAGGTCTGGACCCCTGAGGGGCCCTCGCTGATCTCAGCAGGTCCTGCCTCTCCAGACTCGCCTCCTATCCATCCAGGGAATTAAATGGAGTCAATCCATTATTTACTTGCATGTTTACGTGTTTGTCGCTGTTCGCAAACGGTTTTGACGGTCGGCAAGGTTAAAATCGCTTTTCCTGCGCCTAAGCCCCAATCTGCAGTATCGACTTTGCTTCGACCAGGAAATATAAACGAAAATGACGCCACTGATCTGTGACAAGCAACTGTTTCTTGCGACCATCACGTCAAATGAAAGTAGGAACAAATATCCACGCCAAGATTTACAACCCTAACTACGGCAACTCATACAGAAGCACAAACTATCAAACAGCAACAGATGGCCAGGTTCACCTCGTACATGATTACCAACCAACCCGTCCATCCACTCACAGCCAGCCGCTCTCATTGTGAACTTTCGACTTTCGTGTGTGTCTATTTCCGCATATACCTCTGCTTTTGTCTCCTGTTCCTTGTGTACCACGCGCTCGTCAGCCAAAGGGTCAGGGGTCATCCACATCTGATCGCATGTCGGAGCGTATTAGAATCACAGCTTTTGCGCCATGTCATATTTCATTATGCATTTGACTCTTCTCCCGGGTCGTGGAGGTCAGTGTGATTTGATTAGATGACAGAAATGATATAATTTGTGTTTAACCCTGGGCTGTATAGGCTCTGAGTGGACTACTAATGCATTTCACAAAAGATAGGGGCTGATCTTCTCCACCAGTGACTAATCCGAAGTGGCACACACTGCAGTCAATGTTTGTGTGTGTGTGTGTGTGTGTGTGTGTGTGTGTGTGTGTGTGTGTGTGTGTGTGTGTGTGTGTGTGTGTGTGTGTGTGTGTGTGTGTGTGTGTGTGTGTGTGTGTGTGTGTGTGTGTGTGTGTGTGTGTGTGTGTGTGTGTTGCGTGTGTGTGTGTGTGTGTGTGTGTGTGTGTGTGATGTGTGTGTGTGTGTGTGTGTGTGTGTGTGTGTGTGTGTGTGTGCATGTATGGCAAAACATGGAGAGAGGTTTACTCAAATAATAAACACAACCTTTCATCACCTATATGTCATCTCTCTCTCTCTCTCTCTCTCTCTCTCTCTCTCTCTCTCTCTCTCTCTCTCTCTCTCTCTCTCTCTCTCTCTCTCATCTCTCTCTAAAGATATATATAATATATATATATATATATATATATATATATATATATATATATAATATATATATATATATATATATATATATATATATATATATATATATATCTTTCTCTCTCTCTGTTTGTGTGTGTCTCTCTGTTTCTCTCTCCTGTCTCGGTCTGTATTTGTGTATTCTACTTGTCTTCACCCAGACCCTCGCCCATCGCCGTCTGAAGGGATGTGACAGGACAAGCAAAAACATATCTGTATTTTATAAGACACTTTTACCGTCTGACTATATCATAAAGTAAGGGTGGCCAATCAGCTTGAATGATTAATACAACCACTGAGTAGAAAACAGAGCACATTCATTTGAATGTAATATAATTATATATCAGCAACAATAGAACGCAGGGGAAACATATTGATTCATGAGTTACAAGGGGTTAATTAGATGGGGGTGGTAATTATAGCACACAAGTCACACGAGCCGTCATCATGGTCTGCTTGACGTGCAGCATGAGGTCGTGCCTAGCATGGCATCCTGCAAATACAATACAGGAACAACTGCTGTCAAAGGCGCGTGCGTCCCTCTCTGCTACCATGCATAGAATGCATAGGAGGGTAAAGCAGGTAGGTGCTTGGTCTTCACCAACAGTCATCTCGAGTGACGGTGACCGGCCTTTGACGTGGTTGTTGTTGTAGTTGTTGGGTGAGGTGGGGTAAAGATAGCACTGGGGAGACCATGAGCGCGGGAATGGGAATAAAACAACCCCAAAAACAAGATGTCAGAGGGAGGGGCGGTGGGGTGGAGGAGGGAGAGGAGGGAGAGGGGGGAGAGGGGGGAGAGGAGGGAGAGGAGGGAGAGGAGGGAGGTGGGGCGAATGGGCAAGAGAAGATGGAGAATTCAGAATTTCAAATGAAGGGAGCGTAATCAAACGTATTGCCTGACAGGGTCAATCAGGCTTTACAATGGTGCATGGCTGGACACATTACTTCCCCGCTCCCCTGTCTCTGGCGATACTCTGCCGCCATGTCTCCCGCAGAGAAGGGGGCCTTTAGAGGAGCTACCGTGCCTTTACCCCTTTTAGATTCGCTCCCGTTTTTATTGCAGTGTCCAATGTCATAAGAAAAGTCACAGTCACGCACTCATCGAACCAGAGACTGGCTTAGGCCACGAGAACAGCACAGATAATCGCTTGTCATTCATGTGGATTGGATTGTTAAGTTATCCATTGTGAAAACTTTTAATGGGTACTTCGACAATAGTGCTGCTGTGTTCGCATGACAAAACAAATTATTGTTATGAGAATAAGCAAATAGACCAAAAAAAAAGGCCCAACAACAACAACAACAACAGCAGTAAAGAGTTGGAGGAACTCAAGCGATTGACTTGAACAATGTTGGGACTAACAATAGCAGTGCTGATGGAGCAGTCACCCAAACAAACGTGCATTATTCAGAGATTGTTAGGGTCCTGTCACCCACAATAAACTCTGCTGTACCCCGGGCAAGTTGGCAGCAGTTAACATATATGTATGTATGCGTGTGTGCTTGTTTGTCAGTGTTTGTTTGTGTTTGTGTTTATGTGTGTGTGTGTGTGTGTGTGTGTGTGTGTGTGTGTGTGTGTGTGTGTGTGTGTGTGTGTGTGTGTGTGTGTGTGTGTGTGTGTGTGTGTGTGTGTGTGTGTGTGTGTGTGTATGGGTGTGTGTGCACTCAAAACTAAATGTTGTACATCTGTCTGAATAGTCATCTAACTATAAGTACATGCACTGTTGCATCTATGTCCTTGTGTGTCTAAGTGCAGTATAATCCCTTTTGAGTGTGTGTGTGTCTGTGCATCCACACAACACTATTACATGTGGCTGTGTATGTGTGTGTATGTATGTGTGCGTGTGATAGTGTTTGTGTGTGTGTGTGTGTGTATGTACGTGTGCACGTTTGTGATAGTCTGTGTGTGTGTGTGTGTGTGTGTGTGTGTGTGTGTGTGTGTGTGTGTGTGTGTGTGTGTGTGTGTGTGTGTGTGTGTGTGTGTGTGTGTGTGTGTGTGTGTGTGTGTAATCATACAAATGTGTGAGTCATACAAATACAAGCCCGCATGTATGTGTGTATGTGTGCGCGTCTGCCCGAGTGCGTATGCATGCAAATGTGTGCGTGCGCATTGTGGATTCCACATGTTAAGTGCCTGAGAGGCGCCCGCTGGATCAGAGTGCATGTGGGTGTGTGCACGGGAGGCTGGCACAGCTGGTGGGGGCAGGGAGGCAGAGGTCTGGTGCCCGGTGCCCCTGGTGAAGGCAGGGCGGGGGGAGATAAGCCCTCTCATGTCAATGGACCTCTCTGTTGCTCCTCTGTAGCTCGCTGTGCGGCCACACAATTGCACCACTGTCACTTCTCCCACGTAGATTATGGACATAGTCAGGATTACACCCCACACCCACCCACCCCACCCACCCACCCCCACCCCCCACCAAAACGATTGGTTGTTGGGTTGAGTATGAGTTTGCTCTGCTCAACGAGTGTGCAGACATGGCGTCAACTGGGAGCCTCCTAAAAAGCTTTTCAATTGTTTCGGTCTGTGCAGCAAAAAGAATAAAAGGTCCAGTTCCAGTACTTCAACAGGTTGAGACCAAAAATATAAAAGCAAAAAAGAACAGCCAGAGATGTAGCCCTCGATGAGCCAGAGCGAAATACAAACAGGGCATCAACCTTAATTCATCCCTCTTTAGGCGCATGACAACGTGAACCCATATCATCGTACCTAGAAGGGTATCAATAATTGGCGCTTGTTAATTATCCCAGCTGAGCCTCGTTGTTTGTTTCTCACCCTAACGAGTCTTGGTTTACTGGAGAGCTTTTTTGCTCGCTCACTCCCCTCACCTCCCTCCCCACTCCCTCTCCTCCTCACTCCTCTCCCATCTCTCTCTCTCTCTCTCTCTCTCCTCTACTCTCTCTCTCTCTCTCCTCTCTCTCTTCTCTCTCTCTCTCTCTCTCTCTCTCTCTCTCTCTCTCTCTCTCTCTTCTCTCTCTCTCTCTCTCTCTCTCTCTCTCTCTCTCTCTCCCTCTCTCTCTCTCTCTCTCTCTCTCTCTCTCTCTCTCTCTCTCTCTCTCTCCTTCCCTGGCCTGCGGTAACAGTTTGCTGGAGGTGGATACAGATTGTAACTATTTACATTAGTTCCTGGATAAGGAAATAGAGAGAGGGAAAAAGATAAAGAGAGGGAGAGACAGAGAGAGATAAAGAGAGATCGGGAGAATGAGCGAATCTCCCTCGATAAAGGGTCATAAAACGGTTTCGGAAGCATTCCTTTAAGAGGTGTTAGCTCTCAGGAGAAAGGGGATACGGTGTTGGTCTGGGCTCTCCACACCCGCCCTGGCTGGGGGAGTCAGAGGGCCTGCACAAATACATTAAGATGCCCATTAGCTCCGTCATGTGATTGCCGGGGGCAACAAGAAGACGGACAGCTTGGCAAAGCGAGGAGCCTTGCACAAATATACCGCCGTGGACGTCTTGTTTGCAGTGCCCATCTAGGTAGAGCACTCCAAACAGAAGGCTTTTAAATGGAGCGAGGGACAAGGTTTATTTTTACAGATGACAGTTTAGAAAACAAATGGCCTCAGGGAATGAGCTTTCCAACTCCTACTATTGCTTCGACAAATATCCGACGCACATCACATTTATTTTTATTTTTTTTGTGCTTTTGTCTCTCCTCCACCTGCTTCGTCAGCGAACTGCTATAGAAATATTTTGGCAGGCCACTCTTTGTTTTCATTTCTACAAAGGAGAACCGAGTGAGCAAGAGAGAGAGAGAGAGAGAGAGAGAGAGAGAGAGAGAGAGAGAGAGAGAGAGAGAGAGAGAGAGAGAGAGAGAGAGAGAGAGAGAGAGAGAGAGAGAGAGAGAGAGAAGAGAGAGAGAGAGAGAGAGAGAGAGAGAGAGAGAGAGAGGGGGAGAGAGAGAGAGAGAGAGATAGTATTAAGTGAGTGAGAGATTGAGAGATGGGGGTACGAAGTCAGGGGGAAAGATTTGAGAGAATAAAGTGGGGTGATGTAATAGGTGAAAGAGGAGGTAGATAGTGAGAGAGAGAGTGAGAGAGAGTGAGTAGAAGAGAGCGAGAAAGAGGAAGATAATGAGAGGTAGGGAAGGTGTGAGGACAGGGAAGTGAATGGGAGAGTAAAAGGCATAAAGAAAATGAACACGTAGTGGTGAAGGGGGGTGTAGGATATGTAGGCATGGCCGTAAACGGTGAAAGATGGGCAGAGGGAGAGGGCGAGAGATGGACGTAATCGGAGGGAGCTAGACTGGCCGGTGATGGAGAACTACATCAGGATGGAGGGAGGAAGGGAAGGAGTGGCAAATAGGATAAAGGGCAGGAGAGAGGGAGAGAGAGAGAGAGAGAGAGAGAGAGAGAGAGAGAGAGAGAGAGAGAGAGAGAGAGAGAGAGAGAGAGAGAGAGAGAGAGAGAGAGAGAGAGAGAGAGAGAGAGAGAGAGAGAGAGAGAGAGAGAGAGAGAGAGAGAGAGAGAGAGATAGTGTATAGGTGTATAGGCGTTTGGAGGGGAAGACTTAGAGAAAACCGAGTCTCTCCTGGTCCCCCATCTAAACGACGGCAGAAGAGGCTGTCGTAAATCATGCTAATGCTATAGTTCAGACCAGCAGGTCGAGCAGGGAGGGGGGAGGGGACTCAACCCCCCAACCCCCAACACACACACACACACACACACACACACACACACACACACACACACACACACACACACACACACACACACAACACACACACACACAACACACACACAACACACACACCACACACACACACACACACACACACACACATACCACACACACAACCAACACACAACACACACACACACACACACACACACACACACACACACACACACACACACACACACACACACACACACACACACACACACACACACACACACACACACACACACACACACACACACACACGCAAACATATGCACACATAAAGACACTAGGAACACACAACCGCACCCACACATACACATATATCCACCTATATACCAACACACACACACACCGCACAGACACACATAAACACAAACATATACACACGGATAGACACAAAGACACACAGACACACACAAACATGGATAAACCAACACACACACACACACATGGACACATATTATTTTACACACACACACACACACACACACACACACACACACACACACACACACACACACACACACACACACACACACACACACACACACACACACACACACACACACACACACACACACACACACACACACACATATATACTTATATAAATACACACACACACACACACTAACACAAACTGCAGAATGCACCGCAAGAGCTCACCCAGGCTTTAATCAGGGCAAACAATCGAGACGAGAGCGTCTCCCCCAATCAGAGGGGGCTTCCTGTCAGTCACACACCAGTGAATGCAACCAATCACGCGTTCCCAGCCTCCCGTCTCCCCCACCCCCCACCACCCAACTCAAAAGTCCAGACAGAGCGGTCAGGTTTTGGGTTGCAGCCAAGGGAACGTTTGTTACATATATGAAGAGAAGAAGGAGTAGAATGAGGAGGAGGAGGAGGAGAGGAGGAGGAGGAGGAGGAGGAGGAGAGGAGGAGGAGGAGGAGGAGGAGGAGGAGGAGGAGGAGGAGAGGAGGAGCAATGTTTCGGGGGATCAACTCCACAGGAGAGTGATTGATTCAGGAGTCCTCAGAAGATATCAAATTCTACAGACGCGTGTGTAACAACACGATTGCTCATCAGCAGAGAAACTGAAGGGCCAGGGTCTCTCCTCTTAAGTATCTCCTAAAAGTCTTATTAACGGGTCAACTGATGGCGCCTGAAATAACATCAAACCAATTTGTAACTGTGTTGTTATTATTTGAAAGCTTTTCTTTTTTTTTTGGTGTTAAAAGATAAAATACACCAAACAAAATAACACCAAACTCTAATAACCTCTGATCCTTCTCTGTGTGAGATTCACAGCTTGTCGGTTGGCACGCGCACGCCACGCTAATTACAACGACAGCACACCGGGGACGCGAGCTTGCCAGCAATACATTTTAAAAAGACAGGCTAAGACTGGCATGACGCCTAGAGGTAAAAAAAAATATCCAAAACATGTAGTTCCGACTTGTTAAAACAAAACTTTGAAACTATTCATATTCAGGTTCCGTTTTGTGGTGGTTTTCCTTTTGCGTACCTGTGCTCGTTTTAAGTTGGATGGATGAGGGAAGCATGCAAGGCAGGTGAACAAGAACAACAAAAGATTTGAAGGGCGCAAACATCCGCTTCGACTTTCCATTTTACCTGTGATGCGTAGCAAAGGCCGGCATTCATTGTGGGCAGTAAACTGTACTGTGTTTTAGTAGGCAAGGCCACACACATACACATTCGCACTACGCACAACACAGACACACACACACACACACACACACACACACACACACACACACACACACACACACACACACACACACACACACACACACACACACACACACACACACACACACACACACACACACACACACACACACACACACACACACACACACACACACACACACACACACACACACACACACACACACACACACACACACACATGCACACACAGCATCTTGGCAGTAAAGACGCTCCACCGGCAGCCAATCAATAAAACCTTGTTACGCTAATTGCTCGATCATAATCTCCACTCCTACTTCTGCTGAATATCCAAACAGTCACTCCATTAGCTGAATTATTCCCCAGTGCAGTCCCGCCCCCCCCACCCCTCTCTCTCTATCTCTCTCTCTCTCTCGCATTCTCCCACTCTCCCATCACCCGTTTTTCCCTGTGACATATTTCTCTCAAACGGCAATTCTGCTAAATGAATTCATAACTCAGGAAGGGAGACATCCAAGCCAAGCGTTGTCAAGGTAAAGTGCTGATGAAGTGCACTGTTTCTTTCACTTTGAGAAGGCATCTCCTGCAGTGCATTAACTTTGATCGCCTCTCTCTCTCTCTCTCTCTCTCTCTCTCTCTCTCTCTCTCTCTCTCTCTCTCTCTCTCTCTCTCTCTCTCTCTCTCTCCTCTCTCTCTCTCTCTCTCTCTCCTCTCTCTCTCTCTCTCTCCTCTGCCACTCTCTCTCCTTCTCTTCGGCTCTCTCTCTCTCTCTTTCTTCCACTTTCTTCCTTTGGTCCACTCACTCTGTCTTCTCTCTCTTTTTCCCGCTCTCTCTGTCTCTCCGCCTCTACCGCAGATGGGGGGTCTAGGGTCCAAAGAATCCTGGACTCTTGTGGTCTTCGGCAAACAAGAAAATGTCTTTGCCTTAATGACTTGCTTGGCTGGGAATTCCCGTCACTTATTTTCTTCCCCCCCTCGGCTCCTCGTGTCACTTAGGGAAGTGAGAGAGAAATGAATGTCCGAACGAAAGCAAGGAAGAACGGTGTAGGGGTTAGGGTACGATGCCCACGAGAACACTGATAGGACGTGAGAGTTTATATGGATATGACAACACTGACCTCGTTTCTTTGTGACTCATCACAACAACCCTGTCCTTGAGGCTAAAGCAGGCTTGTGGGGCCAGCCCTCCTCACAGAACCCCTACTGTATCTCCCACATGGATTCACATTTACTTGATCACTGGTCACTCTGGACGTGTTGTCATGTCGATCCAAATACAATGGATCAGGGTCTACTAGGGATGTGTAGGGAATGCACAATGCAGTATTACAGCGGTTTTCTGAGTGCCAGGACAATATGTATCAGCTGTGATTCTGTGTAGATATGTTAGGTGTGACATTACGATTTCTCTGTCATTTAATTTTTTGGGGTTTAATGTATGGGTTTAGGGTTGGGCGATGGGTTCAGCAACTCCATCATCGTTTATTTAAATGAACTTGGTCGAACAGAACATTAGGCAAATACACTACAGTGCCCTCTAAAGGTGGTACTATCAATGTGCTTACACTAGGATAAAGCTGAAAATAGTATTGCGATACTCACATGAATATTTTTTTTCCAATAATGCCCTACTTTAATAGGGCATTAAGGGTGTTATTTCACTGATCAGTTGGTGTGAGTTAATTATTTTTACAAAGCTATAATGTTTTCCTTGTGTTTCCATTTTTGTCTAAATATTTTTATATTCCAATACTATTGCTTGACTATTTAATTTACCCTATGCATGTAAATGAGTCCATCTACTGGTGCCAACTGATCTGGCATTAATGTTAGTAGGTAGGCCAGATCAGCCGAGCAGGTTGGAAAATAAGACTAAAACGCAAACGCTGAGGCACATAGTTTCACAGTTTCATGGTGGAACCACTGACCCAAATGCATTTCAATTCACAAGAGATACTGAAGAATTATAGAGGCAGAGAGCAAGCGGCAGAGAGCGAGAGAGATACAGAGAGAGCCAGAGAGAGAGGAGGGAGGGGGGGGGGGAGAGAGGCTGAGAGAGAGGGGAGATAGAAACGTAAGAGAAAATTGAAAATTGAAGTATAAATAATGAGAGAAAGGCCGTGAAAATGAGCAAGAGAGGGGGGGGGGGCAGTGTGTGGGAAGAGAGACAAAGGCTAAGGAAAGAGATGAGAAAGAGAGAGTAAGAGAGACACAGATTTAAAAAAAAAGCCAGAAAACAGACGAGATAATGAAAGCCACAGGCACTATCATTTGTTTCACCTACTAACCAAAATGTACACAATAATAATCCCTGAAACCTTTGTTTTTCCATTATAGCTTACACCAAATTCCCTTTTTATAGAGGACAACACGTGCAAGAATAGAAACTGCAATTTGGACGTTCCACTGCAGCCGATCAATGTGATGGATAGGGCAGACCTGCTTAAACTACGCTTTGTAAAGTGTTTTTCAAGCAATGTCTTTCCCACCACGAACACAAGCCAAATGCTATGGACAAGTACAGTGTGGTCCACTACATTATAAATTCAATATCGAAGCCATAGTAATGTTGTACTGTCGCTGTATTAAATATCCCCAACCTAAAGGCTCAAGTTATTGAAACAACAACGAATCCAGTGAGAGAATAAAACAAAACAACGATTTTAAATTGGAGGCTGGCCACAACAAGTTCTGGGCACAACATGGCAGTGATCGGCCCAAAATAACTCCTATAAAACCCGTTGTTGTGAACGTTAGCGTTGCAATAGATCCATATTTCTGTGTCTTGTTGTAAGAGCATGGTCCGTTTCCCACTACCACACCCCCCACCGACATCCCCTCTGGCCCACCCTGATTCTTGCTGTCAAAGAAAAAGAGAGAGAGAGAGAGAGAGAGAGAGAGAGAGAGAGAGAGAGAGAGAGAGAGGAGAGAGAGAGAGAGAGGAAGAGAGGGGAGGGAGAGACAGAGAGAGAGAGAGAGAGAGAGAGAGAGAGAGAGAGAGAGAGACAGAGAGAGCGAGAGAGAGGAGAGAGAGAGAGAGAGAGAGAGAGAGAGAGAGAGGAGAGAGAAGAGAGAGAGAAGAGAGAGAGAGAGAGGAGAGAGAGAGAGAGAGAGAGAGAGGTAGCCAGAGAGCTTGAACTTGGTGGAGCAGAGAGGAGAGAGAGCGAGGCGAGGCACATGTCAAATATGAGGGTACAGCTCTTGAACAAACAACCTATAGCACAGAGCAAGACCAGACCCTCCCAGGTGCTACAGCAGTAGTACACTGTATTTGTTCCCCTCTGTTTCCCTCTCCTTCTCCTTCTCTCCTCTCTTTCTCTGTGTTCCCCCCCCCCCCCCCCTCCCCACTGTCCGTCTCCTGTAACAGGTATAAATCGCTCCGTCGTCCGTCTCTAATTAAGCGGAAAGCCTTGGCGTGCGTCGTGTCCCCTCAACATGCGATCGGTCATTCAGCGCAGACGATGATGGAGTGTGAGGCGCGGGTGGAGGCAAAATGATCTACCTAAGAGGGCCCACATTCATACAGGGAGCCCCCACGCTCCAACTGAGGAGGGGACACTCCGTTTTAGTCCGGTGTAATCCGAATGGGATATTTATCCCAATTAAAATCCCGGGTTGTTACCACTGTTGTACGGGGTGCGGGGGAAAGCGCTCTCTCAACGTGTCATGTGATGTGTTCAGGATTGAAGGAAGAAACGGACAACGCGCCATGGGGGAAGCGAGACGTGTTCTTCTACTGCCATGTTTTCCTATGGGCTCTGGGTGCTTCACAACAATGCTGTGCACCAGAAGAAGAGCCTCCCGGTTGCAGCTGCAGCCGTTTTGCTTCTAATAATCGCAATTGACAAGGCGAAATTCCCCGCTCCCTTCTGTATGTCAGATGAGCTTTATTCCGAAACTCAACAAATCCCCTTGTTCAAACACAACCATATGGGCAGCCAGTTGCTCCCTCCACCAGCTGTTCTGCGTTGCGTTTCTCTGGCTCCGTTGCCATGCGCTGCCTGAGCGCAGACGCACATGCTGTTGCAAAACCCTACCCTCACTTGACCGCGACCCAGGGAACGACTGAGTAACGCAGCAGTTGGTATCATTAGAATAAAGGGTAGTCAAGACGTGATGGTTGATTATGCTTCATTTTTAATTGAGATCAAGATCAGAGGATTTGGGTGTTGCAACTACGATCTACTCAGGGTTTAGTAACTAATTGCTCCCTGTGGGACAATTAGTTACTAGTTACTTTATATTCCCTAGGAGAGAGAGACAGAGAGAGAGAGAGAGAGAGAGAGAGAGAGAGAGAGAGAGAGAGAGAGAGAGAGAGAGAGAGAGAGAGAGAGAGAGAGAGAGAGAGAGAGAGAGAGAGAGAGAGAGAGAGAGAGAGAGAGAGAGAGAGAGAGAGAGAGAGAGAGAGAGAGAGCGATGCAGGTAGGGCTAAGGAAGAGACTGGTCTCACCTGGTTCGGGGAGAGGAACTCCTGGTTGTTTTCATTCAGGTACATGTTGTCGCCTTCAAACTGCAGAAAGGAAAAGTATAATAGAGAAAGGTGGGAGTGTGGGTGTTGGGATGGGGATGGGGAACAAGAGTGAAAGAGAAGTAAGGGAAACAGAAGGTGGAGGGGCGGGGGTGTGGCGGTGGGGAGGGGTGGAGGAGGTGGAGGTGGAGGAGGAGGAGGAGAAGAGAGATTATCCGTTAGTCAGTCAGCCGGGCACACAGCACGGAAGGAACAGTGTAACGTAGCCCTCTCCTAATGAGTGTGAGTCCTTGGCTTATAGACTTCCATGGCTCTGGTGGTTTGTCAGTAATTACAGTTCATTAGAGACACGTATAATTAGGCCCCTGTCGAACGCCACTACTGCTTTGCGCTCTCCTGCAGCAGCAGCCGCTCTGGCCCTGACATTCTTTAGCATGCGTGTGTGTGCGTGTGTGTGCGTGTGTGTGCGTGTGTGTGTCTGTGTGTGTGTCTGTGTGTGTGTGTGTGTGTGTGTGTGTGTGTGTGTGTGTGTGTGTGTGTGTGTGTGTGTGTGTGTGTGTGTGTGTGTGTGTGTGTGTGTGTGTGTGTGTGTGTGTGTGTGTGTGTGTGTATGCCACAATTGCATCCACGCAGAACGTCATGCCTATGGATACCGTCAGGTGAAGAAATTATAGACACAACGGGGAGATAATCACCGTGTCAACAACGCAGTCGGCACACATAAATCCGCCCAGTGCCGCGCTAGCTAGGCTACAGCACGGCAAGGCCGCGCAGGCTAGTTAACAAATCAAACCATGCTGCCTTTCCATTAACCACCTGCAGCGTAAGTCAACAAACCTGCTAATCACCATGACGTACATGACTTAGACTATTGTTGTGATCCGCCAGCTAGCTAAGGTCGCCACCCCACCTAACAAACAAGGCTACAACAAATTTTAAGTAGTGGATAGACCAAACTGTGGCTTCACTAGCTAACCCAGCTAGCCCAGCCACTCATGTGTGTTGCTGTGAGTATGCCTCCCAGCAAACCAGCTCATGAACAAAGGCATGAGGAGGCCAAGAGGTTGGGGGCAACACAGCCTTTAGCACTTTAACACTACGCCGGAGAAACTGGCAGCGACTCAGCACCAGGGCGCCCCTGACACACACACACACACACACAAACACACACAAACACACCACACACATACACAGAACTCCAGTCTGAAAGAAAGGAGGACCAGACAGGGATAGGGGATAAGGGAGAGAGCACAAGTTAAAAAGAGAGAGCAAGGAGCAAGAGAGAGAGAGAGAGAGAGAGAGAGAGAGAGAGAGAGAGAGAGAGAGAGAGAGAGAGAGAGAGAGAGAGAGAGAGAGAGAGAGAGAGAGAGAGAGAGAGAGAGAGAGAGAGAGAGAGAGAGAGAGAGAGAGAGAGAGAGAGAGAGAGAGAGAGAGAGAGAGAGAGAGAGAGAGAGAGAGAGAGAGAGAGAAATCATTGCAATACGATTCAAAGAGTGATAAGGGGATGAAGTGTATAACACAAAAGTGCACGCGCCTGTGTATTTTTCGTGTGTGTGTGTTTGTAATAGAGAGTATCATGGTGTGTTGTGGGTAACAGTAGCAGCAGTGGCAATAGAGCCTGTGGTTGTTCTTGTTGTAGTTGTGATTAACACAGGGGTCAAAAGCAGTGGCCTGTAAAACAACAGTGTACACGCACATGTATCCACACACACACAGGCACCTGCAAACAGGAGGAGAACACACACACACACACACACACACACACACACACACACACACACACACACACACACACACACACACACACACACACACACACACACACACACACACACACACACACACACTCACACTCCCACAGGCCTTTTTGCCTTTCTGTCTGACACGTTTTGGCAGTCGTTTAGGAGAAAGCAAACTCCACACACACACCACACACACAAACACACAACACACACAACAAACAAACACACACACACACACACACACACACACACACACACACACACACACACACACACACACACACACACACACACACACACACACACACACACTCCCTCCCACAGCCAGGAGCAGACGAGATGAATTACTGCTGCTGTGACTGGGAGGTCAAGGAGCTGGACAGAGCAAGGCCCTACTGTAACTCCCACCAGCTTCCCCATCACCACCGGTGGGCACTACGCTTCTCACACTAGGCTGTCTCCCCGCTGCTGCCGGGGCTAGCTGTAGCGCTACTTAGCAAGGGATGAGGACACTGTAGTGCATGGGAACCTCGGATCAAACTGTTTGTGGTTCTCTGTGGCCGACATAACTGTAAAAGATGCTTGTGCATGTACTCCACACAGAGTAGTGGAGGACTCCATATTCCTCTATTGTCAGACTTATCATTGATTTATTATTGATTCCACAACCTGTTAATACAATAGCATCATACTACTTTTTTAACTGAAAAGTTGTAAGTTAAGATCAATACAATAAATAACCACTAATAGTTCATCTTGTCAACAGTCTAGACTGTTTGAATGATTGTTTCAGATAAAACAGGAACACAACAGAAACGCTAAGTAGTGCCCACACCTGTTAGGCTATTTGTACTAGTGATAGCAATCAAACAATAAGCAATGATCATTAGGCTATGTTGCATTTATATCCCCATATTCCCTTATGATTTAATAGGTAGAGTGAACTGTTTAATAGCATATGGATGGTTGGTGGGTCTTTGTTTTTCTGTTTTCCTTACACTGTTTATTTCTTCCTTCATATTAACAGCACATAAGCACTAGGCAAACTATTATACAAAGGTAATAACCTGAAACAAGATGCAATTTAAAATCCCGCTCCCTATCTCTGCATATTATCATTCCGTCTGCAATGGCGCTGTTACTTCCAGTGCGATGCTTTCTGCCTGATAGCACCATTAGGACGCTCATTGCATTCTGAGAGGAAAATGGAATGAATTTCTTTATTGCGCCGTGAAAACACTTTTACACAGTAGTCATAATCAAATAGCAGAAGTGATCATATTTTGACAGAGGGACATCTTTGCGTTTCAAACACTCACACACTTAATCACCATTTAATAGAAATAAAAGATAGAAAATAGCTAAGATAAGATGCAGGAAAGCACAAAGTGTGTGCCTAAACAACTACGCCTCTTCGAAAAAGAAAACGTTCCACTATCACACCATTCCATTTGAAACCATATATTTAGTAAAAGTCCCTGACCGCATTTTACTATTCCACAGCAGCGGCTGTTAGAAAGCCATTCCTCTGACCGTCAGCAAAGCTTTTAATTCAACACTTTAACGTGTCTGATCCACTTTCAAATGGTCCTGTGATCTGTTAAATAAATCAGCGTCTTCAGGCCCGTGGGCGCGCCCCCTTTGGCTGCGTCGGTGTGCCCTTGAGCACAACAACACACGCCTCCCAGAGCTCATCCACTCCACTCATTCCACCCTCCCAGGATGCAGACCCCAGTCCTGCTTCCTCTGCCTCCTTAACCACCATATACCTTTCTTTACATGTCACCGGTGCCCACCATACCGACGTTGTCGGGACTTCTACATGTATCAAAGTATCAGACCACTTGAAGTCTCAAAGGTCCTGTGGTGGTTTACTGTCGTGTGTTTAGAACCATGGCGGGAGGCTCTGTTGGGCTTTTTTTGGGGGCATATCGGTTTCACTAATGTATGGTGTACGTATAAATCATATTCCTCTATGATGCAGATCCACCCCTCTCAGTCATAATAACATGTGTATGAAAAGAGAAAAAGCCGAGCGGTTTGTAAAAGAGAAGGGCAAGTTTGGCATCCCGTCCCCTGTTTGCTTTTCTGAGGCTTACAGATCATTAATCATAGCAGTCAAATCACCAGGCGAAACAATCGGCAAAGGAAAACACAGAAAGAAAGAGAGAGGGAGTGGGAGAGAGAGAGGGAGTGGGAGAGAGAGAGGGAGTGGGAGAGAGAGAGGGAGTGGGAGAGAGAGAGAGAGGGAGAGAGAGAGAGAGAGAGAGAGAGAGAGAGAGAGAGAGAGAGAGAGAGAGAGAGAGAGAGGGGAGGAGAGGGAGAGAGAAGAGAGAGAGAGAGAGAGAGAGAGAGAGAGAGAGAGAGAGAGAGAGAGAGAGAGAGAGAGAGAGAGAGAGAGAAACAGGGAAAGAAAAAGAAGGATGTGGGGGAAGAGGAATAATAGGGCAAAGGTGAGAGAGACAGGGAAAGGGAGAGAGAGAGAGAGAGAGAGAGAGAGAGAGAGAGAGAGAGAGAGAGAGAGAGAGAGAGAGAGAGGGGGGGAGAGAGAGAGAGGGGGGGGGAGAGTAAGAGAGAAAGATAGAGACGGAGAGGAGCAAGCTGGAAAGTCAGATTTAGGCAAATATGTGTATGTGAGCCAGTGGAGGCAATACAGAATTTTTTTTATGGTATTTTGGTGGTTGAACATAGTTTCAATACATTAAACGGTAAAACTATCGGTGATTGGTATGCACGCAATAGAGAAGGCAGAAACACAGCGAGAGAGGGAGAAAGAGAGAGGGAGAGAGAGAGAGAGAGAGAGAGAGAGAGAGAGAGAGAGAGAGAGAGAGAGAGAGAGAGAGAGAGAGAGAGGAGAGAGAGAGAGAGAGAGAGAGAGAGAGAGAGAGAGAGAGAGAGAGAGAGAGAGAGAGAGAGAGAGAGAGAGAGAGAGAGAGAGAGGGAGAGGGAGGGAGGGGGAGAGAGCGACAGAGAGCGCATGGTGAGGCAGTAAAGGGTGAGAGAGGTGTTATAAATAGCAATGTGTTTGCATAAAGCCAAGCCGATGTCAGTTTGATGCAGGAAGTACACCACAAGCTTTGGGGTTACAGAACAACTGTTGAGTGGAACACAGCCCTGCTGCTTCCCTACCCTTCTACCAGTCGCTCAAATCCATTGTCTGTTAAACATTACTGTGTGGGG
>OLKM01000169.1:313875-323875 GCA_900291075.1 Melanogrammus aeglefinus
AGAGAGAGAGAGAGAGAGAGAGAGAGAGAGAGAGAGAGAGAGAGAGAGAGAGGCGAGCAAGGCCATGTGGCGTTGCCATGGCTCCACCACTGGATGGATTAACTCCACTGGCTTGTTGGGTCGTTGAACAACATAGATGAGTCCGTCAGTCTAACATGCACCCTGAACAAAAAAAAACTGCCACGAACCCCATGCCCTGCCCACCCACCCACCTACCAACCAGCCCTCGCCCCTGACCTCTCATAGCATTGGTGGGGTGTTGGGTTTCAGGTGCCTCTACAATTGCACCATTGTGCGTCTGTGAGCAGCAAAACGACAACAACGCGCGTGCACACACTCACACTCACACACGTATACACATAGCTGAAATTCAAGTCTTGTTTACGCTGTGTAATGCTATGCACGCGCATTCATGCATTTGTGCATGCGTGTGTGCGGGGGACATCTATAAATTACATTACTCTTAAGACCTAGTTTTCGTATCTTCAACCTGATCTCCTACGGTAGTCTGGCTTTCCTCGTAGGCAGGGCAAGAAAATGATGTGGTTCCATTAAATCTATTAAAACCACTTGAATTATATCATAGTGCCTACTGCACAATAGCAGCCTTTCAAAGGCAGGCCCCCAAGAGGCCAACAAAGAAGCCCTTTCTTTGAGCAGAGAAGTCATTCAGAAACAGCCAAACAGTATTTTGTGTATAGGAGCTCTTTTCCTTTTCTGAGCCCACAAGCACATTTTTCCCGCAAGTCAAAGAAAAGAATGTCAGAGAAGGAGAACAGGTAAAAATCGACGATGCCAACAGTTTTCTTCCATATATTTTTCATTGAACCTACTGTAAGTATTTGGAACAGAACACAAATAAGCTGATGGTAAATAAGAGAGAATAGTGTTGGTCTAGGATATCCACAGAACAGCGTCAATGTCCTGGTATCAATAACTTCCATAGCAATGTAATAGATATCTTATTGTGAATACATGAATGTATTTGTTGTGTAAGGGCAAGCTCACATTCAAAATAACATGCAACAAAAATACATTAAAACTAACATTTACTATTTTTTGGGGATATTATTGATGACCCGTCTTGTCTAATGACTTTAAATTCAACATTTCTTTCCTACCCTACAGAAAATAAATCATGTATACGACTGCATTCCCAAAGGCACCCACGCCCTGTGTAAACAAGTACAGTAATTTTTTAAGTGTGCCTGACAAACAGAACATCAACACGAAAAGAAAAAAAAGAACAACTTCCCTTTCCTGGAAAAAACTGAATCTGAGGCCTTGACACGTATTTAAATGTAAATGCACTCGGCAGCGCTATCTCCTACTGTCAATAGGCTTCAGAAATAATCCAGCACTCATTCATACACTGGCTGCCTGACTCACAGCGCAGCCTTTGCCACCAGTAATCAGGGAGAATTTTCTATTACCAATCTAATTGCACATTCCACCCTGACAAGAGCTCATTAAACCTTAATTATACACATGTTGTTTTCTACAAACATCTCCATTTGAGACTCTCTCTGCCTCGTAATTGTTCAGCAGGGACATCCAGTTGAGATTTCACAGAGAACCGTGGATAAGGCAGCGAGAGAACGAGGGAGAGAAAGAGAGAGATAAGGGAGAGAGAGAGAGAGAGAGAGAGAGAGAGAGAGAGAGAGAGAGAGAGAGAGAGAGAGAGAGAGAGAGAGAGAGAGAGAGAGAGAGAGAATAGGTGCAACAGATATAAGGTAGATAGATCCACACAAAGATACATGCAGATACATCTGCATAACATGTAAGACAGACAGTGAGAGGTAGAAAAAGAAAAAAGAGAAACAGAGATAAATAATGTTGAGAGAGAGAGAGATGAGTAGAGATAGCAAAAGAGAGAGAGAGATATAGAAGAGATATAGAAGAAGAAATAGAGGGAGAGAGAGATACAGAGAGAGGAATACAGAGAGAAAGCCAGAGCTAGAGGAAAATGGAGAGAGTAAGATAGAAAAAGAGAGATGAGAGAAAGAGAGAGAAGAGAGAAAGAGAGAGAGGAAGACAGAGGGAGAGAGCAGGGCTTGGAAGTAGGTCATTCCTTCCTATAAACAAGGCATAGTTTCTAAAATAATACACCAATCCAGTGGAAGTAATGGCAAACAACTGAGCGAATGTGGAGCTCATGTAATATTTACAGAGCACTAATACATAGATGGCAGGTCTTTTTTTGAACCCACCCCACCTCACCCCCATCCAGAGCCATGGGGATTTTCTCTTCTTCTCTTTTTCTCTCTTGCTATTTGAATTTCACAGAAAGATGAATACATTGATAACGCTGGAAGAGGGGGAGGGTTCTGCAATGTGGAGTCTGCCTCCCATTTCTCCTCCTCCCTTTTCTGTATTTCTCCCTCCTTTTTGCTTCACCTGATTCCCCCCCTCTCTCTCTCTCTCTCTCTCTCTCTCTCTCTCTCTCTCTCTCTCTCTCTCTCTCTCTCTCTCTCTCTCTCTTCTCTCTCTCTCTCTCTCTCTCTCTCTCTCTCTCCTCTCTCTCTCTCTCTCTCTCTCTCTCTCTCTCTCTCTCTCTCACTTCTCCCTATTTCCTTTTACTTGCTGTGCCATTGCAAAATGGAAAAAATAACTAAATAATAATAATAATAATAATAATAATAATAATATATAGCCTATATATAGCCTATATATATATATATATATCTTTATCTGAGTTGACTATTTTTCCACCTTCTTGCCTCTGTATCTTCTCTTTTCCATGCAAGGCTTTGGCTGTTATTTGTTATTTTTACGCGAAGGGGAAAGCGGGCCTTAATCCGGAGTCTTTGAGGCGTGCCTGCTGATATTACTGTGGAGAATCGCTGGTTTCTTAAAGACTTCCCTAAACTCTGCCTATCCAGCAGCTGCTGGTAGGGTCACAGGCGCCGTGTTCAGGGTTTGGTCCCCAGTTAAAGAACCTGGATCTGGGCCCCTTGCCAGGGTTTTAGGGCTTTTCTGTGTTGCCTGGAGGGAAAAAACTACAAATCAATCAGAGGAAGGAAAGGGAAATGGAGGCTGAGGAAGCTTGCTAAAGGGTATCTCATTGGCTAAATGCTTGTTTGCTTATTGTATCGTGTTCATGGCCATTAATCATCGATCCATTACTGGATCGATGTTACCTAAACGAGTGGAACTAAGTATTAAAGACAAGGTTATTTGTGGCAACAATATGGATGTAATATGGAGGCAGAGCTCATTATAGGTTTATATATTTCTGTGTATTAACCCAAAGGCTTTTTTATGTTCTATCCTAATCTATGTCGGTGTGAACTGATTACAGAGTCAGCAACATATTTTGCATTATGCTGTGCTTGGCTATATGTGAGCTATTCCCATCTAAATATCTAAGATCAACCCAGCATACACAATGCACTCAGGATAAATACTTAATGGGATAGTTGATCAAACATTGACTAACGCTAGGTGACTTTGTGTGTGCACAGATGTAATTGTGTATAGGGCGTGGAATTAAAACATGACGTTTGGGAGGGGAGGGGACCTCATATAGATGCACATTTGCTTCTTTCCACAAAAACCCATGCACAACACACCGGTATCCACAGAGCAGTTTACAATTCACCGTTGTAATTATCATGACAAATTAACCCGAGTCAGGATGCGTTCTTCCGCGTAAACTAATGATCGGTTTAGTAGCTTATGATTTCAACACAACAGACATTTGTTTGTCTGCATCTTGCTTGTTTATTCCATAGGTTACTTACGTATTCTGCCCTGCTCTCTCAAGAACAACTCCTGCTTCACCGCGGCTTCAAACGCACTCACGGCGCGCGCCACCAGCAGGGTCGACATAAACAAACGTGACATATTAAACAGTGCTGCAACTCCCTCTGATTATCATACCAAAATAAATCCGGGAAACACTAATTATGTCGACCTGTGAACAATTGCTGATTTACTAGGTGTACGGGTTTGTATGCTGCACGTGTGTGTTTGTCTGTCTGTGTGTGTGTGTGTGTGTGTGTGTGTGTGTGTGTGTGTGTGTGTGTGTGTGTGTGTGTGTGTGTGTGTGTGTGTGTGTGTGTGTGTGTGTGTGTGTGTGTGTGTGTCTATATACTGTATGTGTGTGTGTCTGTGGGTGTGCATTTGTGCGTGCATGTCTGTGCCTTTGTCATACCACTGCTGCCTTAATAGGCTGTCTCTTAGATATCGCTACAGAATACGCTCATACAATATTAATATCAGACCCCAAAATATGGAAACCCAGCCCCCAACACACACACACACACACTCATGCACACCGATACACACAAACACACACACACACACACACACACACACACACACACACACACACACACACACACACACACACACACACACACACACACACACACACAGCACACCATACACACACACACACACACACACACAACACACACACTGCCATACACACAATACACTACACGCACACACACCACACACACTCACACACACAGAAACAACACACACGCACACACACACACACGACTCTTACTGCCTACATAATTGACTATGCAAGCCCCCCAAATCAGCTACAAGAAACAAGACATGAAAAACAACAGACAGAGAAAGAAGAGAGCGCATGGGAGAGAGAGCGAGAGCGAGAGCGAGAGCGAGAGAGAGAGAGAGAGAGAGAGAGAGAGAGAGAGAGAGAGAGAGAGAGAGAGAGAGAGAGAGAATGCAAGAGTAAGAAAAGGGAGCATTGTGAGATGATCCTGTCAACTTCACAGGGTGTGTAATATTTGTGTCTGTGCAATGGATCTAGCTGTGCTGCACAATGGCACCGTGTAGATCCTACACAAGTTTTACCAGGCTGCATACGTAGTGGTGGTCTCCGAGCTCATTCAACCCAATGTGATCCTTAGCAGAAGACCACTCTAGCTAATCAGTGGTGGGCAGTTAGACACTGGACAAAATTGTATTTCATTACAATTTGTCAAAAACTCTCTCATGTTGCATTATCATGTTTCTCACAATGCAAATAACATTCATGTTACGTTTTTAAAAAATAAAACAACTAATAGCCGGTCATAATAAAGGGCGACAAAGAAGGGAAGAATAACCTGCATATACAAAGTCCTGTATCAATACAACATGTCCCTTACAGGAGTGTTCTGCGTCTCTGTTGGAGGCCGGCAAACACAAAGACTACTCACTATCCCAGCACAGTGATAACCATGGAGACAAATAGAGCCTCATCCGGCATACAATATGTTTATCTGACAGCGCTGGACAAGCGTAAGAAAAGCCCTTTACCGAAATAGAATCCAATTCTGAACAGATTAAGTCCACAAGGGCATCTTTAATATATCAGATGAAAATAAGACGTTGCAATGTGACCCTAAATGCATCTCACTACTGAGCGTGTATATTTTGACATTGTGTGGATAATGTGGCTATTTAGGAAATATCTATCACATTTGCATGCACAGGAACAATATATATGTGTAAAAAAAAAGATATATACCCTACCCAAATGCAAGTGCAGACAGACATACAAATACGTTTAGATACAGGAACACATACCCGCACATCCACACACACACACACACAAAGTAACACACAAGCTTGCACAGACACTTTCACTCAGACACATCCACTAACACACGCACACACATACACACACACACACACACACACACACACACACACACACCACACACACACACACACACACACACACACACACACACACACACACACACACACACACACACACACACACACACACACACACACACACACACACACACACACAGACTTCTTCCGGTATTGCTAACAATAGTGTAGCAATATAATACATTCAGAGATATTTTATTCACACATATCTGCAGCAGCAGATGTCACACTCAAATGCCTTATAATAGAGTCCAATGAACCTGCAGTGACTCTGAGTTGAATCTCATTCAACGTGAGGGACGGCGTGTGTGGGCAGCGACGTATTCACATTCACAAATCAGGAGCTTTTCAGCGGGCTGTTGTCCTGCCATCTCAGGCATTAGCCATGCAACCCACCTCAGGAGGGCGAGATTGTTTCCTTTGAACGGTGAATGGTGGAAAGGTTCCTCTTCTTACAGGGAGCAGAGAGCAGGGTCTGTGCTCTACAGGGCCAGCTTTTTTCCTCTTTTGTCTGTTGTATGTTTTCGGTTGAATCATGCTTATATGGTTGGTTTTAAGAAAATAAAAAACATAACATGTGTTGAGGAACCTATGAGACCCGCCGGTCGAAGGAGAAACCTGATTTAAAGACGGAGCGGAAAAAAAGGAAGAAGAGAAAGAAATAGATATAGAAGAAGGCAAAGTTGTGGGGGCTGAAGGGATGGTGGAAGGTGGGTGCGTGGGCTGGTGGAGGTGGAGGTGGAGGTGGGAGTGGGGGTGCAAGCGCACCTTGACAGGAAGTCCTGAGGTGAGGAGCACGAGTTGGTTGAGGTTAGAGAAAAAAGTTAGCAGTAAAAAAACGAAGAAAAGTAAAAATAACGAAAAAAAAAACGCAAGATGGGGATTAAGGCACACCGTATTTTAACTGAACAAACCGAGGGGGGGCAGTTGCAGATAAAAATCTGTAAGAGGTGTACATGGAAGGAAGAGGTGTGTGTGTGTGTGTGTGTGTGTGTGTGTGTGTGTGTGTGTAGTGTGTGAAAAAAAAAACGCAAGATGGGGATTAAGGCACACCGTATTTTAACTGAACAAACCGAGGGGGGGCAGTTGCAGATAAAAATCTGTAAGAGGTGTACATGGAAGGAAGAGGTGTGTGTGTGTGTGTGTGTGTGTGTGTGTGTGTGTGTGTGTGTGTGTGTGTGTGTGTGTGTGTGTGTGTGTGTGTGTGTGTGTGTGTGTGTGTGTGTGTGTGTGTGTGTGTGTGTGTGTGTGTGTGTGTGTGTGTGTGTGTGTGTGTGTGTGTCTGTGTGTGTGTCTTTGTGTGTCTGTGTGTGTGTGTGTATGTGTAGGTGTGTGTGTATGCGTGTGTGTGCGTGTGTGTGTGTGTTTGTTTAGTGTTAGCTTATTTGGGACATGGGGTTGGATGGGTTGGTTGCCAGGGGTGGGTGGTGTAACCTACTTCACCGTAACCCCTGCTCTCACCACATCACCTGATAACTGCTATGGAAAATGAACTATTTTGATCTCATGCTCTTTCATTCAGTCTGCTACCGTGCTCATGCTATACGCAGTTCATAACCAAAAGGGATGTATGAGAAATTAAGTGTGAGATATGAAAACTGCATAGAAAATGTTTTCATTTGCCGATTCCATCCTTCTCTCATTGGGATCAAATCGAACCCAATACACTGTTGTACTAATAGTGGTTATTTAAACCCACCAAAACTAAGATAGGGTTTTAGGATCAATGTCTTTACATAAATGTCTTCTTTTGAACAGTAAAGTTTGCAAAGCCCTCTCTTTAACCACAGAGACACACCCCCTCATCAGTTCACGCAACAACCTTGGTCCCGAGATTCAAATGACGGATACAGATGTAGCAATTTAATGAAACAGGGGACAGATCCGATGAGAGCAGATATATATCTTTGCCACCTCATACGATCCTGACAAAGAGCTCATTAGTGAGATTTGTAAGTGGGTCCTCTCAACAGAACAGCATTTACAATATTCACTTTAGATAACGTATGATTTCAGGCCCCAGGGATGGGTTTCTTAGAAATGCTTTGTGAGCACTCTTCTACTTGATAAATGATTTAGGACATGTGGCCTGAGACATCAATACAATCTCTATTATCATTTAGAAAAAAAATAGTGCCCACCAACAATATTGCAGAGCTTTTCCGACTTACTCTCTCTCCCTCATCATCACTTTAGCTCTCTCTCTCTCTCTCTCTCTCTCTCTCTCTCTCTCTCTCTCTCTCTCTCTCTCTCTCTCTCTCTCTCTCTCTCTCTCTCTCTCTCTCTCTCTCTCTCTCTCTCTCTCTCTCTCTCTCTCTCTCTCTCTCTCTCATGGCTCTCTCTCTCCCTCCCTCTCTCTCTCACGCTCTCGCGTGACTCTCACTCACTCTCTCGTGCTCTCTCTCTCTCTCTGTCCCTCTCTCTCACGCTCTCTCGTGGCTCTCGCTCTCTCTCTCTCTCCCTTTGTAATCGTCTCTCACTAACTCACTTTCTCGTGCTCTCTCTCTCATGCTCTCTCTCTTGTGCTCTCTCCCTCTCTCCCTCTCTCCCTCTCTCTCTCTCTCTCGCTCTCTCTCATCTCTCTCTTTCTTATTGAACCCTGAAGCAGTTAATAGATAATTAAAAAAATAACTTGCATGGACTGAAACATGAAAAAGGGAACCACATAAAATTATATATAATATATTATATATATATATATATATATATATATATATATATATATAATATATATATATATATATAATATATATATTATATATATATTTGGTCCTTAGCAATTTAAATGCATAAAAAACAATCTATATTCTAATTATGATTTTTCTTCAATTAAATCAAGATGTCATAAACAAAGTCAGATAACTGATTAATTACTTTGCCAAAGTCAAATTGCTGGAAATTTGGGATAAAGGTTTTGAGTTAATACGGTATTGAAGTACATTTTAATACATTCCTAATGAGTGGGAGGCAATAACATTATATTAATTTAGAATAGATCACCATATCTCACCACAGATGTTTAAGCATAAATAAATGGACGTAAAACTATCACAAGACTGTTTTATTGAGTCGGTTAGTCAAAGCAAGATAATACTCTGCATACCTGCATGTATCCTCAGTGGTTTTTGTTTAATATAATTTGCGGATTGGTGATCTTTGAAAAATAGAGAGAGAGGATAGGATAGGATTTAGTCTTCAATAAACTGTAGCTAGGTTTGGCATGAATCATATACATTTATGATTCATGCCAAATAGGCCATATGCCCTTAATGTTTACATTAAGGGCCTTTAGCAGACGCTTTTATCCAAAGCGACGTACATTTGTCATCAGAAAGTGAAAAATATACGCCATCGGTACAGTGAGGATGTTCATAGAACCAAGTGCAAAGCACTAACAATCACTAGGTTACACCATTCCCTGTATACAACTAAGATAGCTAGGATTAGATGCTTCATACATAACTAAGTACTATAACTAAATATGACATACACTAAGTGCATACATTAAGTGCTCTTGTGCTCTTGAGTAGAAATGTGAAGCAAACCCTAAGAAAGGCCATGTTGTTTCGTCCAGTCAAACGCCGGATCCTTAGAATTTCTGGGTGCATATTTTCAGCCAGCTACCCAGAAACACACACACACTCACGTGTGTGTGTGTGTGTGTGTGTGTGTGTGTGTGTGTGTGTGTGTGTGTGTGTGTGTGTGTGTGTGTGTGTGTGTGTGTGTGTGTGTGTGTGTGTGGTGTGTGTGTGTGTGTGTGTGTGTGTGTGTGTGTGTGTGTGTGTGGGTGTGTGTGTGTGTGTGCGTGTGTTAGTGGATGTGTCTGAGTGAAAGTGTCTGTGCAAGTGTGTGTGTGTGTGTGTGTGTGGCTCACAGCCATGTTTCCTGGGGCTTCAGTGTGCCCCATAAGGAGACAGTAGATAGTGAGTATAGGACCACAGACCTGAGGATGTGGTTTGGTGGTCTATCAGTCACAGTGTGAAAATAATGGTTGTATCTCAATCACACGGAACCATCAAGTCAGTTCATTTGGGGGCCTGGGCCCCTCTAGTGCGGCAGCGCGGGGGGGGGGGGGGGGGGGGCTACCGAGGGTCCCCTGATCACCAGGCTCAGCTGTGACTATGAGCCAAAGGTGGGGAGGTTAGCAGGGTTAGCATGGTAAGCATGAGCATAAGGTCATGTTCAGGGTGAACTCAAGGGCATACCACCGAGAGAAAACACACCGAGAAATGCGGTTTACACTAAACGGGTTGAGTTGAAAAGAAGACGTTGTTGACGTCTAAGAGTTTGGCGGTGATTGCACACAATCGTGACATGTGTCCAAAAATATGTGTTTTCACAGAGTCGTCTCCGTCTGACA
>OLKM01000169.1:336697-360036 GCA_900291075.1 Melanogrammus aeglefinus
CACACACACACACACACACACACACACATACATACATACATACATACATTCATACATACATACATACATACATACCCATATACAAGATATGTCTAAAAGAAATTGCTTTTTCTTTTTATAGGCTTTGGTGCTATGGCACACCAAAGCCCAGGGCACAGCTGTGGGGGTATTGTTACCTGTAACGTTAGCTGATGCATGTTATATTATTTACACAGATCTGGATTTAATGGAACACATGTGTGTCTGCAGCCAACATTCTTCCCAGATTAGCTGAAAGGCCTGCATACATCAGACTCCACCGATCAAGAGTGGAATGTGAAGGCCTGGGCAGGCTTATATAGGGGAAACTCTATCACTCATCTATGGTATACAGTACGGTTTATGTACACACACACACACACACACACACACACACACACACACACACACACACACACACACACACACACACACACACACACACACACACACACACACACACACACACACACACACACACACACACACACACACACACACACACGTGCGCACACAAGCTCAAACATAGATGCATGCATGCATAAAACCACTCGGTAAAATTGATGGACACACAGGTTGGTACATGCACGCACACACTCGCACATGGATACGCACACGTTTTATCGTGCCTTTGAACCACCATGGTAGTCTCTGGAAACAACATCTTCTTTTTTTCATGCTATTTAGGAATGCAGGGTGGCCATTCTAAGGGCGCGTCAGACAGTGAATGAAAGCGATGGCGCACACAGCCTTTTGTATGACGCTGTTTATCACAGTTCATCATGTCAGGGCACGACTCATAAAAAAGGTGATTTGGCAAGAAAAATCACCTCGCCATTACGGGATAACCTTTCATTTCCCTGCTTCGTCTCACAGTGTGAGGAAGAGAGATATGGACAAGGATAGGTGTGCTTCTGCTGTTCATAAGGTCATAAAACAAAATGACCCATGAGCTCTGGAATCATTCCTTCCCTTCTTTGTTCCACGCCTACGAAAAAGGGAGAGAGACAAGAATCCATCGCTTCATCCCTGCCCTGCTGATGAGGCTATTTTAAACCCCATGTATCTTCCACTCCGGCCACATTTTGTTATTTGATGCATAATATGAACAACCAGGCAGAGATGAAGCTATATATCTCGATACATAACAGAGAGAGAACAGAGGGGGGAGATATATATGGCAGAAAATCTGTGTTCATTCATATAGAATTGAATGTAATGGGCATTGCTGTATTAATTAAACACATGTATAACTCAAACCGTTTTTCCCATTTTGAATCAATACAATATATTGAGAATGCTGCTGGAAAGGAAGTAAGCAATAGAAAGGAATTATATGCTTGCAGTGCACATATACTTCTGTATTGCAATCTCTTCAGGGACTTATATATATATAGGCAAATGCGTGAGAATTTGGCTAATGACTTCACTGTCACAACACAGAAAGAAGTGCTAAAGTGTGCATGTTTGTGTTGGCGTGCACAGACATGAGTGTGTGTGTGTGTGTGCACATGTGTCTGTGTGTTGAGCCAAACTACGTCTGGTACCTAGTTTGCCGTGCACCACCTCCCATGTCAACAAACCTAAGTATTCTAACTGCATGGGCCGCCTGAGGACATTAGTGTAACTGCAGTTGCCAAAGGGACTCACTGCCAATGTGTCTACTGTTACCTAGGCCACTGGCCCTGGTCATCTGTAGATGGAGGTACAGTGTAGCATACGAGCATGTCCATTTCCAGGCGAAATGCTTCAGGTACAGCGCCCTTTTGGAGCGGGGAGCCATTGATTTCATTATGGTGATCCGAGATTTAAATCAAATTGAAGGGAGCTTAACAGACACACTTTTTCACTCATCTGCTATCTTAACCTCTGTTGGGCTCACTCCTCATGCTGTCTGCCAGGGCTCAGCCCTTCCCCTCACTGCCTTATCCTGTGTTTATATGTCCCCAATAGGTTGAGATGATGTTACTCCTTTGGTCAACACTGTTTAATTTATGCTCGGGCACAATAGGAGACATCTGTTGTGGAAACTTAGACTGTAAATAGACCTTTGACATGAGCTTCCCCAACCCCCCCCCCCCACACCCACACACACACACACACACACACACACACACACACACACACACACACACACACACACACACACACACACACACACACACACACACACACACACACACACACACACACAAACACACCTCCCTTGCCTCTCTCTCTCTCTGAGTGTAATAAATGCAACACTATATCAGATGAAGGGTAAGCGTAGAAAGTCAACTGTTTGTCTACCCAGCTTAATAATATGAGTAGAGGGAAAAGCAGGGACTTTGGCCAACAGTGTATCGCCTCAACATTGAATATAGGGAACATCTCAACATTCAGTTCAGTTTGATGATGATACACTAAAACAAAGACAATCCACTTTGGTTAAATTGTAATTGCCTTTGCTATGATTGATTGAAGTACTTGAAAATTTGAAAAGCATGTAAAATCAACTAAATGTATGTGTAAGAAAATATATAATAGATGTGCTTTAGGAGTCTAATAAACAACTATTTGAAGTATATCAAGAATGTAAGGGTTTTTGTTGCATACAACAGTGCTTTAAATACATTTCTGTCATGGTCACAAAACAACAAATGCAGATTTATTTTTATAGAATAAAAATACTATTTGAAGTTGTATTTCAAGATTTCTATTTGGTTCTCTTCGGCGACACCTTTGGGGATAAGCAGTAATTGTTCCTTATAGATCCAACGCCATCAACGCCCAGTTCGTAGCATAGTCTCAATCACCATATTGATACCTTATTCAGCGATATATAGAAATTTAACAGATATTTATTCAAATGAAGATTTCCGAGATTACCACTTTAACCTTTAAATGTATAAATGCTGCATTTAGTAGCCTCTTTGTGCACAACACATATAATATAGAGCATTTAGAAATAGAAGTCTGTTGAGGAGTAACACAGAAAAGAGCATTACAGATTCAATATCTACCATTTAAATATATAACACCCTTGATAGAGTATGTCAAACAATAAAACATGAATGCACACATGAAGCACTAAAACATAATTGCACACAGGCTTGTTGTATGTGTTGTGTATGTGTGTGTGTGTGTGTGTGTGTGTGTGTGTGTGTGTGTGTGTGTGTGTGTGTGTGTGTGTGTGTGTGTGTGTGTGTGTTGTGTGTGTGTGTGTGTGTGTGTGTGTGTGTGTGTGTGTGTGTGTGTGTGTGTGTGTGTGTGTGTGTGTGTGTGTGTGTGTGTGTGTGTGTGTGTGTGTGTGTGTGTGTGTGTGTGTGTGTGTGTGTGTGTGTGTGTGTGTGCCTTTTATGTTATGTTATATATAAAAGCCTGTAAAGTGGAGCACAGTGATAAAGTGCACAGCCCCATCCCTCTCAGATACAGCGGGGGGAAAAAGAGGCACTTTATTTCCATTTATTTTTCTCCCAAATCCCACATCTTTATTTTGTGGCAGACGGCCTCAGGCAAAACAACATAGCGTTACAATAATTCTACTGACAACTGACAACTTAGTAGGGCAGCACTGTGAGCTGGTTCAAAACCATAACATTGGGCAGACATAAAGCAGATGGTTCAGGGAACATTTACCTAATACTAATAGTGTGTTCTGGGATGCCACTTTTTCTGAAAGGAGTTACAAACAAAGCATCTATAATTGTAAAGTATTGGTTGGGGCCAGAAAAGGAGGAAAACGGAACTATAAAAATCCCAGTGTTTCTTTGAAAATATTATCCGATAACGATTGCAAATGCCATCATCTAAGAGCTGAACATGTTGAGGTTAGGCACTAGAAATTGCTGGCTATTCTCGGAAGTTACATGGAAAGATTCTGTAACAAAGGAGGAAAAGAGAGAGAGAGAGAGAGAGAGAGAGAGAGAGAGAGAGAGAGAGAGAGAGAGAGAGAGAGAGAGAGAGAGAGAGAGAGAGAGAGAGAGAGAGAGAGAGAGAGAGAGAGAGAGAGAGAGAGAGAGAGAGATAAAGGAAGAGTTAGGCCTAGTTGTGATTTGATATGCTGACTACAGCCAAAGTTGATTTGGTTTCAGAGAGCATTGTTACGGTGCTTTGAATTAATGCCTCCCAAAGAGTCCAATTGTGATTCTTAGGCTGGGCTGACAGAATATTTGACAGTTGAGGGTGAGCTGCTGATGTCAGCTGAATCCTCTCTTCGATGTGTGTGTGTGTGTGTGTGTGTGTGTGTGTGTGTGTGTGTGTGTGTGTGTGTGTGTGTGTGTGTGTGTGTGTGTGTGTGTGTGTGTGTGTGTGTGTGTCGTGTGTGTTGTGTGTGTGTGTGTCTCTGTGTGTGTGTGTGTGTGTGTGTGTGTATGTGTGTGTTGTCTCTGCTGTGTGTGTGTCTCTGTGTGTGTGTGTGTCTGTGTGTGTGTCTGTGTGTGTGTGTGTGTGTGTGTGTGTGTGTGTGTGTGTGTGTGTGTGTGTGTGTGTGTGTGTGTGTGTGTGTGTGTGTGTGTGTGTGTGTGTGTGTGTGTGTGTGTGTGTGTGTGTGTGTGTGTGTATCTTGCGTTCGTGTCCAAAGTCATCCAGCCATCCAAACTACAAACACATATTGGCAGATGCCTGCCACTGTTGAAGCCACACACATACACACACACACACATACATATGCGTGTAAAGAAGAGCTTGTTAAGAATAAAATGTTGAGACTCACGGTGACTGACAGATATATCACAAACTAAAAATAGTAGCAACTAACAATGCAAAGACATATGTAGTCCTCAAACACATGCAGACACAAGCACACACACACACACACACACACACACACACACACACACACACACACACACACACACACACACACACACACACACACACACACACACACACACACACACAACTCACACACACAGCCAATTAATCAAAAAGAAAGTGTTTAGACGTAAGAAGCCAGGATGTCGCTCTGACCCTTGTTTTTCTTTCTCTCCTCGGAGGACACTCTGTCCCTCTTTGCAGTCGACTCGGAAAACAACTGGTGAGGGAAGAGAGAAGTGGCTGGCTTCATGAGTTAGATGTTCCCGCTCCTCCCTATTGATCACTCACAAATTGAAAGGGCCTAAAAAACGCCTACTAGAAAGAAGAGAAAAAAGACTCCAACACGTGATGTGATGAAGCTATGGTATGCATGGGTGAACTGCATAATGTAGACATTAAAGTTACCTTACTAGGGCTAACTTAATGACATTCTAAATCCCATAATGATATCCTTCCTCGGCTAAAAATTATACCGCCTCATGCCAGGCAACCTACTTACTTACTTACATGACAGGCAAGCTAGTACTTAAATATTTGTTCATTTAAAAAATGTAGCTATTTATACCCAATGACTAAGAGACAACATACAACAAGGTTACACAAAAACCATCCACGGTTATAAAATAGATCCCTGTAGGGAGGTACAAATCGATTTGGATGTAAAAAAAAAAAAAAAAAGCTGAGGAAAATGCAATTAGCTAACAGAGCTGAAAGAACACGAGCACAATTATAATGCAGGTGCTGATTTCAGTGGACTGATACTTCTGTTCTGAAGCCCCCAACCCCCATCTGTTTACAACATCTCACTACCTTCCTCTTTATGTCTCCTCTCTGCCTGTCTCTCCATTTTGAGTGCCATGCCTTCACCCTAATTAGAAATTCCCCCTCCGACCAACTGAAATTGAATTGCCATAATTTGCATAATGATAGCTCACTGGGCCAATGGCCGATTTACCATGAGATGAAATGTAGCAATCACTTAGAGAGTGGCCATGAGAGGATAGGAGGGGCTTGGAGAGAGAGAGAGAGAGAGAGAGAGAGAGAGAGAGAGAGAGAGAGAGAGAGAGAGAGAGAGAGAGAGAGAGAGAGAGAGAGAGAGAGAGACGAGAGAGAGAGGAGAGAGCGAGAGAGAGAGAGAGAGAGAGAGAAAGAGAGAGAGGAGAGAGAGAGAGGAGAAGAGAGGAGAGGGGGGGGGGGAAGGAGTGGGTAGGTGCAAGTAATAGAAAGAAAAGCATTTGGAAAAAGGAATGAGATGAAGAAAAAGAGACTGAGCAGACAGACAGCACTCAGGCTATGTTGTGGGGAGGCTGTGTCCCCGATAATTGACACAATAAGGACAAAAGAACATTTACTAAATGCTGCGTCTGTTATCCGTGCATACAGGTTGGCCTCAAAATACAAATTATGATTCAGGGTGTTTTCGTGTTACTTCAAATGTGCCAAACTCTGCCCAACCTATTATTCCTAGTTTTTATCAAAGGCTGTCTAGAGTTTAGATAAGGATTGTTGTCTTGTGTGAACGGTTAAATTATAAAATGAATATTTTCTTATGCTTAAGGAGACCGGTGTCTCAATAAATATCCAAGAATTTGTAGCTTTAAATAATAAAAGTCAAGGAACGACACTTGGCCTCTTATCATTATTTGAGTCATAATAATGAATAATATCATCGGGATGAGATTAAACGAACAAACTGTCTATTTTGTTTTTTAATTAAAGAGCAAGCGAAAAAAGCACATGCGTTTGGAAGGAGAGCAGTTAAAAGCTTTGTTTGAAGAATGCTTTCCTCAATTATGTGTTTTTCTATTTTCTCCATTGCATAAAATTCTACAATTGCTAGTCGGTGTAACAGCTTCCAAGCAGCAGAAAATAAGGTGAACGCAGTACATCAATGTGATCATCACTGTTTTGCCAATAGGTTTGCATATGTGATCAGTATAAAACTATTTCTGCATTCCAGTCCAGTGTTGACACTGCAGTCTTACACAGAGCTCAAATAAAACGGCAAAATCACTCTGATATGACATTTATGTTGGATCAAAATAAACATTAGGCCTCAGACAAAACTGCAATAACCAATTTTATGTGTTACAAATTCTCTTGTGAGCAGTGCCAATCAAAACCTGTTCAAAATAATGGCACCGCAATGTCCTGCTCACACAATCCCTCCAGGGAATTCAATGAACGCAGTGTTTAGTTTGTTGACACAATGAACTCCACTTACTTTTCAAAGCCCTTTTCATATGTATAAACATTGATTTCCAACTGCCTTTGATAGCTCGTAGATACATTTCCATTTATTGAAGCTGCCATGCAAGTGAATATAGTGCCGGCTATTGGACAGATAAGTAGGCAGAGGCCCGGTTCTCACTATGTATAAAACATTGATTTGCTGCGCGTCTTCTTCCTTCTAGTGGTCAGAAATCCATACATGTAAAACCAAAAAAAAATGAAAAAGAGTAAGTAAAAGGATATAAGTTTGTAGATTATCATAGGGTGCACCTAAACAGCCTGGAACCTTTTAATCAAACTTTCTTTGGAGGCGGATGGGCAGGGGTTGAACCAGCGACGTAGAGGTCACACATGTTGCTAATAGCCAGTGTGATACGGTAGGCCGTGTGCTTGGAAGCTCTGCCCGGCGTCTGATAAGACCACTGTTTATTGTCCAACTTCCATTCACTCTAACCTGAGCAACCTCTGCTTCTCAAACGGTACTTTCCACCACTCAGCCATTACCTCTCACACACATGCACGCACACACAACACACACAGGCACACACACACAACAGAGCTACGTGTGTGTGTGTGTGCGTGCGTGCGTGCGTGCGTGCGTGCGTGCGTGCGTGCGTGCGTGCGTGTGCGTGCGTGCGTGCGTGCGTGCGTGCGTGCGTGCGTGCGCGCGTGCGTGCGTGCGTGCGTGCGTGCGTGCTTGCGTGCATGAGTGTGGTACTCTTGATGCTTCTTTTAGGTTTCCATCACTGGGCTGGCCCTGATTATAAATGACTGCCACAGTTGCCTACAGAACTCTTCAGAAAGCTAAATACACATGCACGTAATATCAATATGGTCACACACATACACAACACACACACACACACAACACCACACACACACAGCACACACACACACACACACACACACACACACACACACACACACACACACACACGCACACACAAACCGCCTACACATCACACTGACCTGAAATCATTTATTTAAATCCACAATCTCTCCTCATCCCAACCCCCAGTCCTTCTCTACATAAATGATCAGTAATCACCAGTCGATGTGAGTGCGGGCTGGCCCAGACAGGAGGGAGTTAAGTCCCTTATCTTTGCTTCCCAGAAGACATTCCACGTAGAGGCCTCGCTCCGCTGGCTTCCTGCCTGCTTGCCCAGTGCCCTATTTTTACTCGCTCATGGCTCTGGGACACCAGGGGCAGCAGCTTTTTCCTTGCCACTAACACACTTCCTGCCATTCTCAATTGGAACACGCCCCCACCACCCCCTCCCCCGCCCAACACCAGCAGATCCTGCACAATCGAATCAAAGTGTGTGCCCCCCCCCCCCCCATCCATCGTCATAACCTTTGTGTCCACTGCCTTTATTCTACCTGCTATGGGCGTGTCTACCACCAGCTATCCGTGTGTCTACTTACTGCTGTAGGCGTGTCTACTACCTGTTATGGGCGCGTCTACCACCTGCTATAGGCGTGTATACTTCCTGCTATGGGTGTGTCTACTATCTGGTACGGTGTGTCTTCTGCCTGGTATGAGCCTGTCTACTACCTGCAATGGTTGTGTCTACTACCTGCTAGGGCGTGTTTACTACCTGGTATGTGCATGTCTACTACCTGCTATGGGGGATATTTATTACATGCTATGCGCTTCTCTGCTACTGGCTATGGACTTGTCTGTTTCCTGCCAGATTGTTTAGTACTATTACTATTACTATTACGACCTGGGTTGTGATTCTGTGGACCTTTTTGGTTCCACTGCTCTCCACTTTGAGTCCTACTGTTCTGTTCCCTCTACAGTCAGTTTGGCTGGATTGCGTGGATGTGCACGAAGTCTCAACCACAAAACCATTGGGATGTGCTGTTACAGGCTCAAAATACAGGCAGAGCCTCTGGGGGAAAAAAACATTGATGCAACTTCTAAGAATACATAGTGCTGGCGTTTAGTGTGGCTGGCTGACTGGCTGGGTCACGTTGTACTAAAGGACCTAAGCTAAATGAGAGGTGAACAGTGAAGTCAAGCAAATTCGACAATACTGATGGTCTGGCAATGGCTCCATGTTCCTAACAAACACACACACACACACACACACACACACACACACACACACACACACACACACACACACACACACACACACACACACACACACACACACACACACACACACACACACACACACACACACACACACACACACACACTGTAGGTACTTTCCTCCGATTCTGCCAAGAAAAAATGTCTTCCACTTGAAGTTTTGTATACCATCCAAAATTCCTCACAGGTGTCAGCCTGAGATCCTGGTCTAACTAGACAAGATTCAGAGGTTGTCAAAGAGTAAAATGTACCACTTCAACGGACGACAAGAAAAGCTTGAGTTGCCCCCCTTGGATACGGCTTCTTCAGAGTCTTTTGTGTGTGTTTTTAATAAAAAGTGAACAAGACGCCTGTGGAGACGGGATATGAACAACGCCAAGCGATGTTCTATCCATACCTTGAAGCGGCGCTGAGTGCCGCTGGGTCGATGCAGCCAGGAAACACCGAAAGGCACATGATGAAGAAAAGAAAGACACTTTGCCACCAGGTCTGCTCCTTTTTTTTTCTTTCCTTTTCTTTCTTTTTTTTAACCCGGAGGGCGACCGCTCTAAGACGGTCAATGGAGCGCAGTGGAGAGAGTCAGGAGAGAAGGGTTCAGTTATTGTTTCAAATTTACCTCTTTGCTTTCTCACCTCAGGATTAAATAGAGCCAGTAATATTCAGCTGGATGAGAGAAACACAATGCCTCCGAGATGGTGGCTAACCTCTCCTCAACTCCTCGGCTGTTGTGTATTGGGAGTGCATGGTTCTTTTTTCCTCCTTCTTCTTGCTTTTACCGAGTGTATTTCTGAATATCAATATTATTTCCCAGCCTTGAGGTAAATGCTATTGAACGGTTGCCAAGCTGAAGAGACTGCTCAGCTGAGTAAAAGAGCCCTTCTCTACCTCATCTCTCAATCAGTGTGGGTGTGCGTGTGTGTATGTGTGTGCGCGTGTGTGCCTGTTTGTGTGGGTGTGTGCACATGCAAGCACCTGTGTGTGTGTGTGTGTGTGTGCACAAACCTTTGTGTGCGTTTGTATCTGGTGGTAAGGTCAAAGCTGCATGTGAATTTGAATGCATTTGCTTGTGTGTACGGGTGCACATGTGCATGCGCGTGTGTCCTTCCGGGGATGTGTGCGTGCGTGCGTGTGTGTGTGTGTCTTGCAGTATGACTGCATACCTACATGTAATTCAGTGCATGCATGCGCATATCTGTGCATGTCCGTGCGTACGCATGCAGGTTGCTTTGTTACTCATGCCCATGAACGTATCTGCTTGTGCATTTTTTTGTGCACTTAAGTCTCTGGCAGAACGGCAAGACTGCAATCAAACTATAAATCATAAAAAAAAAATAGAGAGCTACCCTCCCCCACCCCCTCCATCATTCCATCATCATTCCATCATCCACCCACTCATTCCTTCGTCTCCCCACCCCCTCCTTTCGATTTCCCCGCTCTCTTTATTGCTCCATATGTTGTGTGTTCGGTGTTCACTGTGTAATTACTTTACGTATCATACGACCTTCTCTGCTGCATTTTCCAGATAAACGGAAAATTCCATTTGCCAAAAGATTTGCATCTTGAGATGCATTATTTTTTTCCCCCTTCAAAACTGTTTCAAACACATCATTTAGCTATTTCTATTAAACATATCTATAATACATTTATTTAGATGGCATATTTGCTGCAGTGTTTATTAAAAACTAAATACTAGAGTAGAAATTCCTTACATATTTTAAGAAAAAAACATCTATAAACAATATTTCTTTTAGTGATCCATCTTGCCTTTATTAGGATTAAAGTCCCCCCACACACACACCACCCCCCACACACACCTCACACACACACACACACACACACACACACACAGCACACACATACAAACAGCATACAAACACACACACACACACACACACACACACACACACACACACACACACACACACACACACACACACACACACACACACACACACACACCACACACACACACACACACACACACACACACACACACACACACACACACACACACAAGCGTGCGAATGCGTGTGTGTGCACTTTAACGCTTACTCAATGCTCGCGCTCGCCCCCTGTGTTTATTTGGCCATGACTTTGCAGAGCAAGCCACCTGGTGTGCTTTAATATCAGCAGAACACTGGGGCGATTGTGAGTGGGGCCTTGTGATATGGTGAAGAGTGACCCATTTAGAGGCCAGCCACCGCGGCCGACAAGCCTCTGTTATGTCTGGGACATCTGGAAGGCTAGGGGCTCCTATGCTCACTACACCTCTCTACCGCCTGTGACTCAAAACCCCTTTTCCTAGAAAGAGAGAAAAGAGAGGAAAAAAAAATACAAAAAAGCTACACTGTGACACCGTCACAGATACACACTTAGAACCTGTGGAGAACCAAGAAAGAAAGGAAAATTATAAAGATTGAGCTAAATCTAGTGAGTGCGGAAATTCGATTTTTAAAGTCAGGTTTTGACTTTGACAGTAGAGCGAGATATCTGGATGAGGTGACACATCAGGCTCTGGGAGGAAGCACCAGCCCATTTGGCTCATTGCTAACCCTACAGGCTCTCTTAGGAAGCCCCAGAGGAGCTGAAGTGACCAAGGGACGGGCACAAATGTTTTAGGTTATGATGATTATTTTTGCATGGATATTGAAAGAATATATTTGTTTGTTGTATATATTTCTTTTATAAATTGCCTACTATAGATAAAGGCCCCCAGCAAATATGACCAATTCTAAGGAGAACATGAAGTAATTTTCCTCACAAGCATCTTACACAATGCGTCTTAAAAAAAGCGTTCAGAATCGTCCAATGAAAACGCAGTGCTGTGCATTAGACAAACGGATATATGAATGCATAATGAGAGGTGAAAACGAGCCAAAGAAAGCACTTTGAATACTAAATCCCCCTGGGGAAAGAGAAAATTATTCAGAATAAAGGATACAATTCATAATGTGCAGTAGAGAAATGAATGTTTTTTTCCCTCTTGCTCTCCTCTCATAACAAAACTGCTTCAACTGTACAACCAGAAAACGACAGTGGGCCTAAGGAGAAGGTTAGAGGAATGCCCTACATTTTTGATTAGATTAACATGAAAGTAGAAGAAGATTAAATAGAAAACTGGAACAAAACTAATAACCATAATAATACAAAACTCCTCATTGCCTAAGGTGAGATTGTAAGGGATTAAATGAACACAATTCCGGTTAGTAAAACATATGGAATCTTAAAAAAATGGCATTTCCTTCACCATGATTGCATTAGAATGTATTTTATGGTTAGCAAAAATCCACAATACTGCAAATTATCATTACATTTTTTAGTGGCTGAACAAATCTGCATCGTGTACTGAAAAGCATTTGGCTGTAAGAATCTAATCATCAGCCCTTGTTTCATTTTCCATGTAATTAAATTGGCGACTGAGGAGAAGAAAAAAAAGATAGTAAGCGTGTGTTTGATTTAGGGGAAATTAGCATTTTTAATCACAGTACATTACTTTAATAACTCAATAAATCTACAGCAGCTGGAGTATCCGAAAATGTTGTCACAGCCACTTAGTTCTGCACACGCAACTAACGTTCTGATGAGACAGGGAGAGAGAGATAGAAGGGGGGGTTGAGAGAGAGAGAGAGAGAGAGAGAGAGAGAGAGAGAGAGAGAGAGAGAGAGAGAGAGAGAGAGAGAGAGAGAGAGAGAGAGAGAGAGAGAGAGAGAGAGAGAGAGAGAGAGAGAAAGAGAGAGCAGGAGGGAGCGGGAGACTGGGGGGGAGAGAGGAGGGATTTAAGAGGGTGGGCAGTGAAGAAAGAGGATGAGAGAGAAATGGTCAAGGAAGAAAGATAGCTAGCGCAGGGAAGAGAGCGAGGAAGGGGCGAGACAGAGGGAGTGCTACAGAGAGGGAGAGATTCAAAGAGGAAGAGAAAACGAGACGAAAGGGGATGGGAAGTATAGTGCGGAAAGATATAAAGATAACTGCTCGGATGAGTGAGGAATGGACAAGAAAGAAAGATAGAGAGTGCCAGTAAGAGCGAGAAGGAGGGTGGAGGGGTGGAATGCAAGCAAAACCACGAGCAATAAGCCAGACCAGGACAGGATCAACAACGGTGTCTTTGTTACGACTAAGGGGGGGTTCCACCTCTTCTTCTCAGTTCTAAATGCTTAATCCGCACCATTAGCCCACCCGTCACCTTAAGTTGTCGCGCAAAGTCGTCCTTTTAGCCGCTATTGCTCAAGTTGTCTTCTCGGCTTAGCCACAAACATGACGCTACGACCGTCCTATGCTACGTCAAAACACATAGCAGCGCCGCTTTAAAAAGATACAATTTAACCACCGAATGGATTAGAAAACAGAGTGACCGCAACACAATGCTGATTTGTTAATTACCCCTGAATTAATTTGGATAAATTAAAGAAATGGAATACAAATGTAAAAAGCGTAACAAAACAAACATGTCCTAAGCACAGGAATGCTAATTATCGTATTATCCTGAAAGAGCTCATCTATGGCTGTCCTTCAGAGGCCCTGAATATTCTCTTAAGAGCCATCTCCTCCAGGAATACAGACTGACACGTCTGCTCTATTGTCGCAGCGACTGCACAGAATGGATCAGTGTATATCTCACTCCGATGTGACGCACTGAATACTAAGCACTTGACTTCTCTCAAAAAATGTGCATTCCCATAGGTCTACTCTTCACTCTATAGCCAGGTTGTTGCTTCTTTGATTGTGCACCACGTACGTTTTTCAAGTTGCTCACACATTGATTATGCTTTGGTTGTTCTGGCACAGTGGCATGCGCAAGAAAGAAACTTGTTGGATGTCTCGATGTAGATGTAAATGTCACATGTGATTTCAATGGTTAAGCTTGAGGCGAGTTTGACAGAACCACCCACTTCTTCCCCACAGGCAATCCACCTTTGCATGCTAGCTCTTCCAGCTTTACACTCATTTTGACTGCCACATGACTGCAAGGTGAAGGCGTCGATGTCTGAGACAATGTGCCAGATAGGCCTCCTGGCTGTAGTGATGCACCACGCCAGGACGGACTGCACGTGAGAATAAAGCAAATGGGTGTGTGTTTGTGTGTGGGTCTGCTTGCGTGCCTGTGTGTGTCTATGTGGATCAGTGTGCGTCGTGTGTGAATAGTTTCACTGAAAATAGACCGACCTCTGCTATTGTAGTCTATTCCACTCTAATTCATTCCATTCCATCCTATCCTCCTCTAATGTGTCTTTGCTGATGATCAATAAAATAATATGATACGGAAGCTGGAGGGAGGTGTACAATGCTTCTGTCTCCCGGAACAGAAGTTACATTTCTCTCCGTCCTCATATCTTCCCGACCCATATTTTTTACATTTTTATATCATCTCTGCAGTTTATTTTTCACTAGAATGCTTGTGTGATTTCATAATAAGACGGCAGCAAGTCGATTCTCTGGTGTTACTTGGCAGCCAATTATCCTCATCAAAGTGCAGTAGGCTATACCTTCCCATCTGGCCCAGGACAAGCGCTACCAGTATAACCAGCGTGCTACCGTAACGCTGCACCTACTACTTGTCACAGTCCCTTCCAGAACCTTTTATCCTGGGTTCAACAACCCATCGATTGGATACTCTACACTCCCTTACACTCCAAACACACGCAAACACATATGTGCACACACACACACACACAACACACACACATGCACACCACACACACACAACACACACACACACACACACACACACACACACAACTCACACACACACACACCACGCCATCTCACACCACACACACACACACACACAACACACACACACATGACACGCGTACACACACAATCACACACTCATACGAATGCTAGCTTAGGCATATCGGGAAAAGACACACTGGAAAGACTAGTACGTAACATGAGGAAAATCCTATGGTTTATTCAAATGTGAGCTTCCCTTTGACATTAACAGGGGAAAAAAGCACATGAAAGCTGTATGCTATGTAATCTGCAGCCTGCAGGTGTATGTAGCTCAGCTAACACTCTTTAAGTTGCAGTCCCGATGAGTACCCCAAGGAAGCTATGTTCCACTTCTATCAAGGCTAGAGTTGCTTTTTGTTGTTGTTTCCTTAATCACTTAGCAGGCTTGGTTGAGTGAAAGTTACAAGTAGGGCCCTGACGAACAATCAACCCTGCAGTCGTGAGCGCTAACGTTCTATACACGAGCGCAGCCATCCACTCCTGCTGGAGTGCTCTGTAGTAAATGTTTACCAACAGAGCCAGTGGCACTCGTGAATCAAATTGATGACCATCTAGCGAAGGCATTACTAACTATCAGCAGAATGGATACAACATAATGGGGGGAAGGGGTGTTAATGTCACTGCCATCTGGAATACAAAGAATAGCATAAAAGAATAGCCCCGTCTGCCGGTTAGCGGTTAGCTCATCGCTTTACTAAACCTAGGCTACTCCAAAAGGTGTTGGTCGGCCGATTTGCACGTCTAAAATTCAATTTTCCTGTAATCTCAGGGGGTAAAAAGTTGTAAAGTTTCCTCTATCAACAACTGGGCGACAAACACCGAAATAGCACCAGAGGAGGCTAAGTTGATTTGACAGGCGTGTACAAGGAAAAGCTATTAAAGCACATCACTGGACTCGGTCGGTAAGAATGGCTTGGTTGGGCAGCGTGATCCATTTGCAGATGAGGCTAAGATTAGTTGTGTGTATGGGTACACGCTTGTGAACGTGTTTGTCCGTGTGTGTGTGTGTGTGTATGTAGGCTACTGTATGCAACAAACTTACAACCGTCCTAAAGCTCAGATCTTGTTGTTCTGAATCTAATCTATGAGCTGTTTTTCCAGCTCTCTCTCTCTCTCTCTCTCTCTCTCTCTCTCTCTCTCTCTCTCTCTCTCTCTCTCTCTGCTCTCTCTCTCTCTCTCTCTCTCTCTCTCTCTCTCGTCTCTCTCTCTCCTCTCTCTCTCTCTCTCTTCTCTCTTCTCTCTCTCTCTCTCTCTCTTCTCTCTCTCTTATCTTAGCTAAGTCTGTATTTCATAAATTTGTCATAATGTCATTGCTTGTGCCTGTTGCTCGTGTCGTAATGGTGTGTTTTGGAGTTGGTTTATGGCTGTTGCCTTATGGAAAGTGAGGAACTTGAAGGTAATCACGATGAAAGCAAACCTTTCTCCTGATCAATGTGTCAAAAACTTGATTAAATTACATCTTATCAAATAATTTAATCAAACTGCTCATTTAATACAAACGTCCCTCTTACCAAATGTGACATCACACTATCGCCTTATTCGAAAGTATGCAATGGTACATGTACGGCATTTTGAGCACATCAGAGTCCTTCAATTTTTCTGGGCCATGTAAGAATGCAGTGACTCAGAAAAATATTACTTTTTAGCAGTTGGAAACTGTTTATTTGGTCGGTCCAAAATAAATGCAACCAAACGACACAAAACTCAAAAAAAATTAAATAAAATTCATAAAAACACACAAAGTGTTATCTGGTCCTCAAGGCATTCAACTCAATGAATGAGTTGAATGCCATTCTTGCAGACCACTTGGTTCCTTAGTTAATGTAGTGTAAAATATTCACGTTTTTATTGCCTTCTCATCTGAAGAATTAGTACGAATGTTGTTGTTAAGATAAGTAGCAAATAAGACTTGGCATAGCATGGATTGGTGTAACATAAGGGGCTATGAGGTCACGTGCTGGCCTTTGGTTCACATGCAAAGCATGAGCCTCATCTGAGACAAGAGGGTTCTGCGTGTAATTCTAGACAGTATCACATACAACGCTCTGCAACAGATCATCGGGGTGTGGTTTCCGATAGGCCACGACCAATGACACGGCACATCAACCCATTTACAGTTCATAACCCAACCACACATAACAGCCCAGCGCTAGAAGAGGAGAAAAAAAAAGATTACAGTAAATACATGGTGGAAAAGCCGCATACCTCTGAAATGTCAAAGGGGAAGTCACAGTGGATAACTCATCACAAAACTAATTTCTGCCACGCACTGCGAGCTGTATGACAAATATGCAACACCCGAGCATTCCCTGCAGGTATTTCACAGCCAACGCCACTCTATACATTCTCATTTCAAATGAAAAGAAAAGGAATGTGCATATGTTTTTTTTTTCTCTTTCTTTTCTTTTTGCCACTGGCACACAGCCAGACCAATTTAATTACATTCCAAAATAGGGACAATGATGTCCACATAGCAACCGCTCCTATGTTGTGTTTCATGCTCAGAACTTCAACAACCTCCTTGACTTTCTCCCAGTAATTGTAATCCTGGTTGGTCCGCCCGCCTTCATCATTATGCGGAGCAGAGTGGCTGAGTGTACAACGGAGAGCCCCGAGTCGGAGAAACGTGGGGAGAAGGTCTGGCCCGCAAAACCAGCTGTGGAGGCCAATTTGAGAAACTTCATCAGCATGTTCTGAGAGCCTTTTCTCTGAAGTCAATTAAAAGAATATTAGGCTTGGCGCTGGCGGAACTAGAAAGGAGCAGTTTGGGCTGGGCTCCTGCCAGCGGCTGATGGTTATTGCAGTCTGCCGTCAGCACAAGTCCCATCAACTTCTGATTGGAGCTAATCATCGTTATATATATGAATTTTTTTAATATATATATTTATATTTTTTTATTTACATTATTCCTTTATTTATTTTTTATCATCACACCCTTAATCGTAAGCATAAACGGTGGATAAAGGCCTGGATCCCTGACATGAAAAAAAGAAAAAAACGGCTTGATTTGATGCGAAAAACTAAATATTGAATTTGATCATTATCAAAGTTCAGTTGTTGAAGCCTCTGAAAACATCTGAACAATTCCAAGGCAAACAATAAGGCAATGTCGATAATAATTAATTGTCCGGGTGAAAAAAGACAAAGAGATCCAGATCAATAATTTCAAACACAACTCTCACAGCACAACGTGCCTGGTCTAAAAGTCGGTTTTATCAACACTTTTCGCCAGATAGACCGTCCCATTTGCGGCCTGGGTAATTATGAACCAGTAGGTCATAGATGCAGCCATGTGCCAGGGTGGACAGCCCTTGACTCTGTAATTCAGAGTCATGACCCAAGGTGACCAAGGTTACGGGTGTAAGATCAGTCACCCAACAACCACAGAATCTGCTGATTCTGTGGTTGTTGGGCTGATTCATATGATTCATATTCATTCTTACTGTTTTCTACTCAGTAAGAAGCAAAGGTGCAGTGGACAGTGCGACATTTTGGGGTTTGCTTAACCTAATACGGTTGCTGAGTTTGATAAATAAAGGACTAAAGAGAAAGAATGGTGTTTTCTAAAACTGGTGGCAAAAAAACATTGAAACCAAAAAACAACCGTATTTGAAAGGTGTTGATTTGTCATCTTTCTAAGTAAGAATATCAGCCTCCCTCTCTCTTCTCAATCTATCTCTTTGTCTTTCTCTCCCCCTCTCTCCCTCTCTCTCTCTCTATATATATATATGCGTGTATCTCTCTCTCACTCTCTCACTGTCACTGCATCTGTCTGCAGCCCCAGACACATGCCATTGCCTTTGTGTCAAAGATTAAGTGAAACCAGGAGCGCCAGCAATGCTGTGTTTACTCAGTGAATGCACGCGGCCTCAGCTGCACCAACACATCACATACCAATCAGCCCAGCTACAAGCTAACACACGGCCCAGTGAGGAGCCTACTATCTAGTCTCTAAACAAGGTGGCCACAGCAGAACATGCTGATTTGATATTGGGGATAATACAGTCAGACACCCGTGACGCAGTGTCATTAGGGAATAATACAACGGGACCATTAAATGACTCACCGCTATTGGCTACCTTAAGGCCTGTGTAAACATGGGTGTGGCTGAGTTTGCATTTGTGTGTGTGTGTGTGTGTGTGTGTGTGTGTGTGTGTGTGTGTGTGTGTGTGTGTGTGTGTGTGTGTGTGTGTGTGTGTGTGTGTGTGTGTGTGTGTGTGTGTGTGTGTGTGTGTGTGTGTGTGTGTGTTTATGTGTGTGTGCCTGTGTGTGTACGTTTGTGTGTGCGTTTGTGTGTAAGAAAAGGGAATGAGAGATCCTGGGGAAAATGTAAAATTCAAGGTGGGAAAACAAAACAAAAACAAACAGCAGCAGGAAATGTAGTAATCACATACTTTGAAACACAACTCAGCGTTTTCAAATAATTAGTTCACAGAAATTGTGTGAAAAGGAGAATATTTTAACACATGACATATTTTTTTAGGTATTGTATAATGTTACCATAGCATCTGTGATAATGAAACATAATGAATCAAATAAACAGTCTGTCTGTCTGTTGCTGGTGATTCTGCTACATCTGGTTGATAAGGAAAGTAAACAGAGTAATACACTTGGGAGAGAGAATCCCGACACATTCCTTGCGCCTTTGTCACCTCAAAATAGGACGCATTGTTAATAACACCAACGTGAAATAATGTTAACATCTGGTGTGTCTGAGAACACAGAAAATACACGCGGCATTGTGTGTGTGTGGAATAATTGGAATGTTTAATGTCAACCTGAGTAGGACTGTAATTGATTACCTTATTTCTGTTTAATGTCAGACACGGTGCTAATTTATTTGTGATTGGAATTGATCACCATTTTCCTGGGTTGTCAGTCATAAAAAAACCAAACAGAAGTGAGTGCAACAATGTCGATGATGTAGTTTTGTGGAGGCGTGTGAATGCAAGCATAAGAGATGTGAAACAAAAACTGGAATACACGTTTGAATACCAAATAAAAAACACAGTAAGCAGAACTGCCATTTTAGATACCATGTGAATAGATGGGCTATATCTTAATGTGCAAAACCTCAAGGGAATGTTAGCTAAATAAAGATTTCATGTCATCGTTATACACCTCTAACTAATACCCATAGTTTTTCCGATCACATGTGTAAATTAAGCAAACTGCGTTTATACTGTACAAGTCATATGTAAGATTGATGAGTTTTACTTATGCAGGGCAGTCTCTTTGTGTGCATTTGATTTGGTATATTTTCAGTAGGCTCCTGAGCTCTGAGCATGGACCTGGTGCACAGGGAACCAGCCATCCCAAGTTCTGTTTGCACAGGACGTGCCTCAGGAAGCTAAGACAACTGGTGGTGTTTGCCCAGGCTCACAGACCTCTCTTAATACACCAAACAGCTGCATTCTTCTACCCTTCACTGTCCTGGGCCGCTAGCACCTAGCGCTCCACTACACGTACTTCACCCTATGGGCATCTTGAATCTAAGGAGCCAAAGGTATCTCTGAGGAGGACTGAGTGACATTGTCAGTTTTGACTACTGCATGAAACATTGGGATAAAATAATGGACAACTGTTTATTTAAAAAAAGCATTGTGGAAGTAGTTATCCCGGAACCAGAGTGGTTGATTTTGGATACTTCACAACATCGGGACATATGCTCTTTCTGACCTCACACATCTGAAAGAGATGTGACGATATTGCAGCGCCTGCATTATCCTCAACCGCCCTGGGTGAAAATGTTGAGAAAATATCGCCCTTTGCCTATGTTCTCTCTTTTCATTTTTTGTCGTACTTAGTGTTTCATTTCCTGCCGGTGAAGTAGACAGCAGCTTCACACCATTGCAGCCATGTCAATTTTAATAAAAAGAAAAAAAGCGGGTACCAGTAGAGCTGCAAGCTAGTTACCCAGTGAGGAGTGATGAAACGCAAACTGCTGGACGCACCCCAGGATCTCCTACTGAGCAAGAGATGGTGAGTGCTGCCCAGCCCACCATATAAACCCAGATCACACCGGTTTACATACCAAATGCTCCGTTCTGCGGCGCGCTAGCCCACTGCGGCCAGTATAGCTGTTACTTCTAATTGCAAATCCCCGATAACACACACTATACACACACTGCGTGATTTCCTTTCATGTCTAAAATAGATTCAATTACTGAACCCTAGTTGGAAACACCAGCTGTTGTGTTGACTAAATGTTTTAAATAAATACAGAAACATTCCTTCCTTGTCATTGACTTTGTCAAGTCCGATGCCTAAGGGAGCACCACGGGTTTGGCATCCAGAGAAGCCCAGGGATTGAATACCAAACATCAGGTTCCCAAACTAGTTTTATCACAGAGATGCTTCTACTGATTCCCCTCTATTCTTGTTTCTATAATATCCACCACAGACAGTTTCAAAGTAATGATCTGGTGTGACTACCATGTCTTGTTTGCACAAGTCACTTCTGCATGCAGCTGATGTTTCTGTACTGATATTATTTTGATTAAAAAAAAAGGGAGGTAGAAAGACTCAACTAAAGGATGTGTGGCTGGCAACATGCTACAAATTTTGCTTAAAAAAAAGGAGATCTGCACACTTCCTGGCCTTTAGTCAAAACCACATGCATGGGGCTGATGTTAAATGTCACTGACAATTACAACCTGCTTGTCAGACTCAACGTAGCAAAGACTTAAAGTGGCCCAATCGCATTAAGTTCAGTGTAAACATCGGTCTCATTTCATTATCCGAGCAGAAAGCAACAACACACAATGTGCTTTTTTGGGATACATAAAGGCCCTTACAAAATGTGAATGTATACAGTCACATACTGTATATATATGTGGAATGTGAAATATGAGACATGAAATACTGTGGGTTTTCTATAGACGCAAGAGCATGGAAATATTTAAAATAATCACAGTCTCCTCTCTCTCTCTCTCTCTCTCTCTCTCTCTCTCTCTCTCTCTCTCTCTCTCTCTCTCTCTCTCTCTCTCTCTCTCTCTCTCTCTCTCTCTCTCTCTCTCTCTCTCTCTCTCTCTCTCTCTCTCTCTCTCTCTCTCTCTCTCTCTCTCTCTCTCTCTCTCTCTCTCTCTCTCGTAGTCTCTCTCTCTCATTCTCTCATTCTTTAGTGAAATCCATCAATCAGCGTTTCATGCAGTTTGGGTTTGAACCACACCAAGTGCACTAAAACAATAAACGTCTGTCTTTCAAGTCCCTATCTGGACTGGAACACATCTGGTGGCAAGGCTCATTTTGGTTTCCACGGTGCTGAGTGACGTTACAGATTCAATGGCTCTAGTTGAAAAAAAATAATAAAGTGCCCCCCCAAAAAAACAATCCCCCTATTTTTCTCTCTTACACTTCATTACAGACCCCCCTCTACACCACCACAATCCACCACCACCCAACATGCCAGCTTACCCCATCAAATGCTGGTACCCCCACCACACCACACCCAACCATCCACCATACCCCAAGTAATCAAAAAGAGAATAGAAAACAGCAGAGGCAAAGTGGGGTGCAGAGACCAGGAGAGTGGGGGGGTCGGGGGGGGGGGCTACAGCAGTAGCTGGAGAGAACCAATGGGCGTCCTGAAGGATGGGGTGGTATCCTGACATCACACACTCCCACGCCACAGCAAGTAGGGCCGTGAGCCCCCCACCACCCCCCGCTCCAACCTCGCCGCCCCCAACCCCCTTAAGTACAGTATCCAGGAGTCATGGCTGGCCACAGAGCAGCGTTGGGCTGTCAGAGAGAAGGGGAGGTAGACTAGGAAACACAACTAGGGTTAATGTTGTGATTTCATGAGGGTCAGAGGTGCTGCCGGGCCGTGGCTACATCCATTGAGGGTTGGTTATCAGCGTCAAAATGTCTGCCTGCTGACATGGTGGGTATAGCTTCCCACGCATTTCAGACTTTTTTCACCCGATTTATTAGTATTTGTTTGTATTCACATTTTGTGTGATGGGTTGTTTTGGTATGAAAACATATACTTGTATGTAGTAATACCATACTAACGTATGGAAACAGATTTACTTTGAGTCCATCCACGTTATAAATTGTAGAAAACGAACCTAGGTTAAAATTACCATTACTGCTGCATACCGGCGTAGTCTGAACTGTCCAAGTAGCAGTCACAGGTTTAAAAGGCAATTGATCTTAATTAAATATGAGGTTGAAACAAAATAAATACTTAACTTCTAATTGGTCAGTAATGAGAGAAAAGAAAATGTAGAAGAGGTGGTTGGATTGCTTACAGTCTCCCCAGCGATTGTAAATGCCCCAAAACACAATGTGAACTCTGGGCTACTCCAGAGATTAGCTGTGTAGTGTGTAGCTATTTATCATTAACTCAGAACACAATCAGCCCCAGGCAATCTGGCTTCCCCTCATAACCTTTTGACATTGCTGCTGGGGAGGTAAATGCAAAGAAGTACAAGAGAAGGAGAAGGAGAAGGAGAAGGAG